>PVJH01035148.1:0-19963 GCA_004026705.1 Nesogale talazaci
CCCCCCCCCCCGCCCCAGGCCATGGAAGACACAATAAGGTGACAGGGGACTGGTGGTTGTTTTTGTTTTTTTTTTGGGGGGGGGGCGGGCATCACTGCTCTCCGGTGGTGGGAGTCAGAGGCCCAGTCCCACTGCTGGAATTGAACCTCTGTCCCAGTGGGCCGCAGTCCCACGCACAACCACTATGCCACCGGGGCTCAGCCTGGTTTTTTTTATTTCAATGCCCTGGGAGGTTTCTATACTTAAAACTCATATAACAACTCACTGATAGTATAAAATAGCGGTATGACTTAAAGACTTAAATTTATTAACAGACATCTTTTACCGGCTTCCCTTATGGGGCTCTGTAGATGTTTTATTCAGAAAAGATCACACAGTGGGAAATGTTGCAGTGCTTCAGAGTGACAGTGCTGCCCCCAGGGAGGGTAGCCCAGCATACTGCTCTCTAGGTGTAGGGATGTATGGGGCAAGAGGGTCACTCACTCTTACAACAGCCACGGTGGTCACCTGCCCCAGATTTATTATATATCTGGTACTTTAAATGTCCCAGTGTCACTGGACGATGTTGAGACCAGGCAATCCATTGGGTCAAGGAAGCCCCCCACCTGCTGTTGCTGCCTGTAGCCCCCGGCCCTGTGGACAGAATAAGGAGGCGAGAGAGCAGAGGCCCAGTGCAGCCGGTGCAGGGCTGGTTTAATGAGAAACCACACATTGAGGCCGCCATGACTCACGGTGACAGGGCCATGCAGCAGTGGGGCTCGAGCAGTTTACAGACCTCAGGAGAACACAAACAGGGTGGGGGTGAGGGGAATAGGTTGCTGCTCTCCACCAGGGCCCTCTGCTCTCCTGCAGCGGGGACACATCAGCCACCGGGCTCAGTCTGCATTGGGGACCCTGGGGACAGCGCGTGCAAGATGCACCGATGCCTTTGTCTCAGCCAACTCGGGCTCGAGGGGCCTGGCCAGGAGGGGCTCTGCACACTGACCCCAGGGGGCTGGGGTTGGAGACAGAGGTACAAGCCCCCTGGGCTAGCTAGGTCCGTCCACTCACCAGGGCCTGCAGAGTGCTGTCTTCAACCCTCCTGGAGACCGGGGTTTCATTACCTGAGAGTCTGGGGGCCAGAGCTGCTGCCTTTTCTGCGGATCCTCACACACGGATGCAACTCTGTGCTCAGGCCCACCGATTCCAAGTAGCCCAGCAGGCCAGGACTGTGCCAGGCTCCAGGTGTTCCCGGGCTGTGCCAGCAGCTGGTGCTCTGGCTGCTGGGTCCTTGGGAGGGTTGGACTGAGCCTGCACCTCGGGCATGGAAGGGGAGAAGTGGGGGGAGGGTGCAAGGACCACGGCGGGGAGACTGAGCGGAGCAGACCCTTCCCAGACTATCCACTTGGCCACCAACCATGCATGCAGGGCTGTAGTAGCTCAGCCTGCCACCCGCCGGCCTGGCCCACAGCCCGCAGTCAGAAGCCAGGGTAGGACAAGCTGAAGAGCAGAGACTTCTGGGGAGCGGCACAGTGGCTTCTGGCCCAGCAGGAGGAGAGAGGTGGCCATGAGCAAAGGGCGAAGGAAGCACGAGGACCAGACAGGCAGGCGGGAGTCGGGCTCAGTTAGCACAGGCGCTTGTACGTGTAGATGTAGGCTTTGCAGTTGGGGCACGTGTGGGTGACGTCCTTAAAGTCGTTGATGAGGCAGGGGATCAAGCAGCAGCCCAGGTCACATCTGCAGCAGATGGGGAGGGGACAGATGGAGCTGGCTGGCCTGGGGACATGGGCCTGCAGCCCTGCCCTGGCAGCCCCTGTACCTACCCCATGAAGCAGCAGAAGAAACCCAGCACAAAGTTCATCAGGCCGATCTCATAGGAAATCTTGGTGGTGACGGCCTGCTGGCAGTGTGGACACACTGTCTGCACAGGTGCGCCCTCGAAGATCTCGCCCTGCAGCACCGTCACTGTGGTGGCAGCCCCTGAAGGGACTAGGACGGTGGCAGAGTGTCCCCCAGGGCCAGGGTAGGGTCCGGGGGGATAGGGCCCTGGAGGGTAGTAGCCCATGGGTGCATGGGGGCCTGGAGGTGGGTAGAAACCTGGAGCGTGAAAGACAAAAGAGAAGCAGTGAGACAGACGCCGGGATGCACAGGGTGGTCCTCTGGTCCACCCACAGCCTGCCACCCATTTCCCCCAGGTTCCTGCTTTTAATCTGTTAGGCCCCGCAATACCACCAGAAGTTCAATTTCAGATGCCAGGTCAGAGCCTAATCAGGCTTTCCAGAGCCTGGAGTCAGGACCATCTGGGCTGTCCAATCCTAGGTTCTTCCTGCAGGCCCACCTGTTGCTGCTGTACCCATGCAACTGCCCCACCCCTTGGTGTTAACCTGGACCCTTCCTGACTTACCTGGAGGCACGTAGGCACCGTCTGGATTCACATGTGGGGGGACAAAGCCAGGCTGAAGCACTGGGTGGTTGGGTGGCTCGTAGGGTGGGGGCCCAATGTCAGCTGGGGGCAGAGGCATGCCTGGTGGGGGCTGCACCACTGCCGGGGAGGCAAGGCCTGGAGGGGAGCAGGGACGAAGTTCAGCAGGGGAAGGGGGTACCACTTGGACTGTTGGGGGCCCATGAGTAAGGGCTTTGGAATGAGACTCAGGTGCAGAAGACCCAAATCCCACCCCGGAGTGGGAGGGTGCTTCAGCTTGTATTAAAGCAGTGAGTTGCAGGGATCCTCAGGAGCCAGCCCCCTACCTGGGGTGGAGGGTGTTCCGCTTTTCTCCTCTAGAAGAGGGGCTGTCGGGCCCCCAGGATACGGAGGGGGCGGCTCATTAGACATCTTCGCTGCTGCTCTTGGACCTGCAGGGGAAGCCAGCCAAGAAGTCCTGCCCACCCACCTCCCCAAAACCCTGACTCCAGGGGTAGGGAGCCCTCAAGCACCACCTTTTACTTCCTTCAAAGCAAATCGTAAATCGGTTCAGATGATGCGGGGGAGGGTCACTGCTCTCCCTCATCACCCCTCTGCCCCACCTCGAGGAGGCCAGGGAGGGACAGGACAAAAGGCAGGAGGCATGCCCAGGACAGGACACAGTGTGGGGAACAGAATCAAGGCTCCACAGTTAAGGGTAGTGTAGCCACTAGAGTGCTCCTCCCCCAACTGGTGAGGGAGTCACAGACCTGCTGGAGGTGGAGGTGGGGAGGGGGGGTGCGCAGAGCTAGTGGGAATGGGGTCCCTCCAATCAGGACACTTCTTTTTTTGTTTTGGTTTTTGGGTATCACTGCCCTCTGGTGGTGGGAGTAGGAGGCCCAGCCTTTGCTCCTGTGGAGCCACTGCTGGAATTGAACTTCCATCCCAATGGGCCGCAGTCCTGCACACAACCACTACGCCACTGGGGCTCAGCCCCCCAACCAGGACGTTTCTGAAAGATGTTTTACCTCAAGTTCCTGGGACGGTGTCTGAAGCAGGAGCAGGTAAGGGTACTTCACCTGGTCTGAATTCAGAAGCTGTGTCGAGAAAGAGCAGGTGGTTATTTCAGCACTTGTACAGGGGCCCAGGATTTGCATACCTACCATCCTGTCAACTCGCATCACCCTACAACCCTAACCCCTCACAGCCCGCCCTTAGGATCACCCCTTCCAAACCCACATCCTCTTCTGGCCATTGCTGGACCATCGGTGTCTGTCCTATCTCCCTACACAGCAGGTCAAGTCCCAACACAGTGTGCACCCGAGTTCTCCAGGGTGCAGCGCCCAGAGGAGGATAGTCTCTCTAGATGATTATTCCTCATTTGTCTATTTACCAAATCCCCTATGACTCAACCTGAGTCTCCCTTCTCAGAAGCTACACAAACATTCAGAGCATTCTGGAATGAGAGCATGGACAGAAAGCAATCAAATAACAAACCGGTTAAAATAAAAACCTGCTAATGCCAAGGTCAGTGCTTTGAACGCAGCAGCCAGTCTGGGACAGGATGTGGCCGTGAGTTCTCTACAGGTTTGCAGCCGTGAAGCCTCAGTGGGGTCTCTCTAGGACAACGCTGACTCCGTAGTTTTCTGCGGTTTTTTGGTGGTGAAAAGTCCGACTCAAAGGGAACTAAAGATAGGACACCGAAAGCACAAGCATCCCAAGAGAAAAGAGACTGGTGGACTCCATCAGATCGGACGCTACCCAGAAAGTGAAAAGCAGACCCGCAAATGGGAGAGACATCGAGCAGATCACAGCCGATGGATGACCCGACACCCAGGGAGCTACAGAACAGAGCGGCACGACTCCACGGGGTTTCCCAGTCAGGATCGTTACAGAAGCAAGTGGCCTCATCTCGATTTGCGCTCCCACCCCACTCCCCACTGCGAGCAGCTGGCGGGTTCCAACAGCCAACCTTTTGGCTAGCAGCTGAGGTCTTACCCACTGTACACGGGGGTCCTTGCATGTCTGAAGAGACTTGTACGTAAATTATATAAAACATTAAAGATGGCAACACAACCCAGTAAAACAAAAAAATGGGCAAAGGACTTGAATAGATGTACAAATGGTTTATCAGCATAAGAAAAGAGGCTCAGGAAACAGGGGAGTGATCTAGGAAGCAAAACTGCATAGAGATATAGGCCTAGGTGTGTCTATATAATACACTAACCCATAAAAATAGAGGTATTGGCCTATGTACATTATTTTTATATGGCAATACAAATTGTATTAGACTCCTCAAAATTTAACAAACTGGCAATCTGAGTTGCTTACCCTCCCGACACAATTGCTATCGACAAAATGGGTGCGTGAGCAAATGTGGTAAAGAAGGGAGATGGTGTCCGGCTATTAAAAGATCTAACATCTGGGGTCTTAAAGGCTTGAAGTGGAACAAGTGGCCATCCAGCAGAGAAACCATAGCCCACATGCAAGAAACACACCAGACTGCAATCATGGCGTGTCATTGGGACCAGGTAACAGGCATCAGAAGACCCTTAATCATCAAACAAACAAAACCTTATGTTTGAAAACAAGGGAGGAGTCAGAGCTAAGACCCAAATTCCACTGGTAGACAATGAAACACCTCCATAGAGGGGTCACAGGAAGGGATGAGTCAACCAGGACACAGTAAAGCACCAATGAAGCACACACTATGCCCCTGGTTCCTTGAGACTTCCTCATTCTCCACCCCCACCGTGACCCCAGTGATGCCTCTCACTTCAGACTGGACCAGAGCATGTACATAGGTACAGATAAGAGCTCATGACACATGCAACCCAGGAGGAGGGATGGGAAGAGAGATACCAGATGGGAGGGGAAGATGGGGGAACCAAACATAATGATTGACACACAATCGTACACCCCTCCAGGGGGAAGAACAATGGAAACCATGGGGAAAGAGAGCCAGTGGTCAGTGTGAGGTATGAAAATAATAATTTATAATCTACCAAGGGTTCAATAGAAAGTAACTGTCTAGAAAAGAATGATGGAATTATGTACAAATATGTCTGATACAATTGATGTATGGATTGTAATCAATGTAAGTGCCCTCAATAAAATGATTAAAAATAAAATGTTCAAAATTAAAAAATAAATTTATGTAAAACAACAACAAAAGAGGTTCAACATCTCCAGCTGTCAGTGAAAAGCAGATCACTGAACAATCACACCCACAAGATAGCTGAGGCACTGATGGCGCAGTGGCTCCCTGTTGGACTAGAAGGTTAGTAGTTCAAAGCCACCAGGGGTAACTGCCGTGCTCTGTCTCCAGCAGAATAAACTAACGCCTGCACCCTTGGACTGCAGACTGGGGTACGTGGATGGGGGCAAGCACAGAGTGGCTACCCCGACTTGCAGTAGTGGTGTGATCACTGAACCTTGGGAACCCTTGGTTTGACAGAAGTCCAATCAAAAGGTACTAGAATTACCATATATTTAGTACCTTGATGTCCCCTTTGCAGCCACATGACAGGTTTTGAACTGTTGGGCAGGGAGTTGAACTTGGAAGAATTGATTGCGGAAGTTTCCCCAGGGCACCAGTCCCCATGTAAACGGCTCAACAAACGAGATCAGACTGCAGAGTCACAGCTCAGGCATTGCACCTCAACGGTGGAACTGTACTAGCAGAGACTCCTGACTCCTACCATGCCCAGAGTGATGTCACTGGAAAAACTGATGACGTTAAAAACTCGATTACCAGGCTGAGCCTCAGTGGTGTGAGTAAGTGGTTGAGTGCAGGACTGTGGCCCACAGGCTTGGCGGTTCAAATCCAGTGGTGGCTCTCCAGGAGCAGCTCTGGGCAGCTCCCACGACCACCAGAGGGCAGTGATGCCCCCCCAAAAAAAAAAACACCAATTACTTTATACCCCAGGGGGACTGACAATATTTTATGTTCTGTTTCTGTGGGTTTTTGTTTTTCTTTGCTTGTTTTTGTGGGATTGTCTTTTGTTGACGACTAGTTGACTTGTTGCTGTTGATGGGGTACTTTATCTTGGGGGTTTTTGAATTTGCCATTAACATGACCCCCAAAGTAAACCTGACCCGCATATCCCAGGAGCAAGCAGTGAGGTTCTGGGTCCCCAATGAACTCTAGCCCCAATCCAAGAACAGTCAGTTCTTTTTTTTTTTTTAAGTTTGGGCAACGGTCAGTTCTTATAATGTAGCTCTCACCTTCAGGTAATGATCAATGAAAATAAGGGTGCTATAACAAAGTATGGTGAAGAAAGTAGATGGTGCTCAGCTAGCAAGTGGAATAGTGTCTGGGGTCCTAAAGGTGTTTTCTGTTTTTTGTTTTTTGGGCCTAACTGCCCTCTGGTGGTCGTGAGAGCCACCCAGTGCCGCTCCTGAGAGCCGCCGCTGGATCTGAACCGCCAAGCCCGTGGGCCACAGTCCCGCACTCAACCACTTCCGCCACCGGGGCTCAGCCTGGGTCCTAAAGGTTTGTATGCAAACAAGCAGCATCTAAATGAGGAGTCAATGAAGTCCACACAGAAGAAGTTTGATCCAAAAACAATAACCACAAAATTCTAACATGACAAAAGGATTAAAGTATCAGAGCCAGATTGCAAACACCCAGTTGGTAGAAGGCTAAAGAGGTCAGTAGAAGCCCCAAATCCATCTAGTCAGATTAAGCCATTAGCATATCCCCTGTAGCTGCAGGCAAGGGTCTTGAATAGCCTTACTCTAAGATAGAGATTATTGTAATCTTGATTATGCTGTACCAACTTCATACTAGGTCACCTGACCTTACTACTGTCCCAACCTGAAGTTGTTCTAGGTGCAAATATTTCTGGCTTGCATGACAAAAAATTTCCTCCCTGGCCTTTTAAATATTCATGACAGTTTTTTCCTTCTTACTATAGTTTTATCTTTATATTACTATTACTTATCCTTACCACTTTATTTTTTGTTTTACTTTTGTTGGGTTTTCCAGTTTGTGAAGCCCAGAAGCAGATGCATAGAGGTACGAACCAACGGAGGGTTTATCGGGGAGGTGAGAGAGGGTAAGGGGGTGGTGGGGCAAACAATGTACGTAGGAGTGGGAAGGAACACTAGAACTGATGGTGATTACACAACTCGTTTTGAAAAAACTATTTGCCGATGCTATTAATATTTAAAGTGGCTCAGTCACAGGCAAAGCAGTGTAATCGGAAAATATTCTACAAGTGATTGTGGTAAGAGTTGCACAACACTTCTTGATGTGATTGAACTATTGAACTGTTTGATATATGGATTAAATGCCAATAAACTGTTAAAAACAAACAACAGGCTGAGCCCCGGTGGCGTAGTGGTTGTGCGCGGGACTGCGGCCCACTGGGACGGAGGTTCAATTCCAGCAGTGGGGCTGGGCCTCCTACTCCCATGGCCGGAGAGCAGTGATGCCAAAAACAAAAACAAAAAACAACAAATGGAGGTGAAAAATAATAATAAGTAAAGAGCTACAATCTCAGAAACTCACAGGAGCTGTTCCACCTTGCCCCACAGATCACTATGAGTCTGAATGAACTTGATGGCAAGATTTCAAAAGCACTGGTGGGCATGCGCCCAGATTGGTGGGGATGGGGCTGAGCCCCGGTGGTGTAGGTGGTTGCGTGCGGGACTGCGGCCCATGGGCTTGGTGGTTCAAATACAACGGCTGCTCTCAGAAGCAACACTGGGTGGTGTCCACGGCCACCAGAGGCAGTGATGCACCCCACCCCCCACAAAAAACAACAACAACAGATTGGTGGGGATGAAAATTGGTGCAACTTTTCTCAGACTCGTTGGAGAGCAACAACAACCCCAATATCCATCAGCTGATGGAAGAATGATTTTATTACCCACCCAACCAAGCCAAACCTACTGCCATCCCCTGACACCTACTCATTGCAACCTCACTGTAGAGAAGGGCTGCCTCTCAGTGTTCCAGAGGCTTCTCCCACTGTGCCACCCTGTGCAATCCACACACTAGCAGTAAAAGGAAAGCAAGTTCTGACCTGCGTCACGCCTTGGGTGAACCTTGGAGATGTGCCAAGTGAAAAGAGGACAGTCACAAAGAAGCCACACAGGGCCTGAGTCTTTCCATCTGAAGTGCCCAGAACTGGCCGATCCCGAGAGCCAGAAGTCCATTAGTGGTTGCTGGGGTGATGGGAAAGGGAAGCAAGGGAGTGTCAGCTGGTGAATGGGGGTGGAGGGAGGGGGTGGTTCTTTCTGAGTGATACAAAGTTAAACAGATGCTGGTGGTTTACACAACAGTGAATAACCAACTCCCTGACCTGTACTGTGTGACTGGGGAACGTCTCTGGAAAGCGACTACTGTGTCCCAGTTCCTTCACCCTCCAGCTCCCATGCCTGGTGTGTCCCTCCAGTCAGATGCCCTCAGGACAACCAGGGTTGCCAAGTCCCTTTACCATCAATCACCTGTGTCCTCCTTGTTGCTGATGGGCAACCCGATGGACATCTGAAAGTCCCTGAGGGGATGGCCCACTATGAACTTCAGCACAACTCCTTAAGGCCCTAAGACCACAATCTGTTGCTTTCAGGAAAACACAGGGACCACTGTCAATAGAGGTGAGGTCATAGGGCCACCAGACCCCTCACAACAGCTCATGATTCTAACTCCTTCTTGGAGGTGATTGCCTCCATTGGGCGGGGCATTCCAGGGACTCCTATCTTCCCAAGAGACGTCACAGTGCAAGGACTGGGCAGGAGGCAGCAGGCAAGTGGTGAGGAGGCCCTGTGGGGTCACAGGTATTGCAGGGAGAGGGCCCTCTGTAGGGCACAGCAAAGAGGGTGTCCCTCAGTTCAGGAACCCATCCCTGTGCCCTCTGCTGGCCTACTGTGCTTCCTCACAGGGGCTTCTTTGGGATTGAGAAGGAAAGGAGGCCTAGGTTCTGTGTTCTTGTGTCTATCTGTACCTCCCCCTGCCTTCTCTGCAGCAGCACACAGGTCTCCCGCATCCTGTAGCCTGTCCTGCCTACCCACCTCCTAGGTTCTTCTGGGAAGTCACTCACACACCTGGCCCACTCCCTGCCCCTGACCCTCGTGGCCACGTTTACCCCCCTGCGTCTTGGCCATCGGCTCTGCACCCCAAGGTGGAAGCTCATGCCTCAGCCTTGAGGGTCCCCAAGGACCATGGAAGGGTGTGCACCCTGCCTCCCCCAGCCATGCCAAAAAGTGACCTCAGCCAGAAGGCTCAGTGGGGAGGGATGTTTGTATTCCCTGGCCAGCTGGGAGGGCCTGGGGTTCTCAGGAGTGAGAATTGATGGTTTGCTGGGGTATTTAAGGGGCCCTGAGGTCAAGAATTGAGAGGCAAAACTGCTTCACTGCCCAACCTCCCCAGCCCCATCTGCATTATACACAAGAAATCCTGCCCAAGTCTTCCAATATGGGGTCTCGCAGTGGAGATGCAGAGGGGAGGACTAGGGGAAGAGGTCCCAGAGCCAGACGGGGGCACAGGGAGCTGGCCTGAAGTCTCCCCCTTGCAGGCTGGGCGTAAAGCAGGACGATGCCCTCAATGTTCTTTACTGAGGAGGGCAGTGTCTGAGCCCTCCTGCTGGGTGAGGAATGGCGCCATCAACTTTGGAAGGTGGCATGGGGCTAAGTTACAGCGAGGGCACCCGCCACAGCTCCAGAGGCCACTCTGTGTGTGGGGGTGGGTACCCTGATCTGGGGGGCCGATAGGGGGGCATTTGGCAAGATGTTTGGGAGTGGGGGCTGTGACTGTCTGCCTTCTACTAAGGAGCTGAGGTCCTTGGGAGTCTTAGTCTGAAGAACAAGGGAGAGGAGTGGCCCTGGGGTCTCTGAGCTGAGGGAAGTGACCCCGGGCAGTAAGGACCCCCACCTTCTCAGAGGGGTCTGCCTCCCCAAGTGGGAGTGGGGTCAGCAGATCCCCGCAGCACCCCAGTTCTGAGAGTCTTCCAACCTGGATGTCAGCATTTCCAAGAGACCCCTTCAGTAGTTCTGGCCTTAGATTAACTGCCCCCTCACCCCACCTCCACCCCCACCTGTGTCCCTGGGGCTGTAAAAAGTGCTGCTGGTACAAGCAGAGGCTATTCTGTGGTGTAAAAGTACAGTGACTATGCTTTTTTGAAGAAGGAGGAGGCAAAGTGCTCTTAAGGCTTTGCCCTGAGGACATGCTGATTCCAGGGCCCCCTGACCCCCAAGAATTCAAGCACCATCTGCCCTCAGGCCTGGCACTCCGCAGCTGGCCAAAAATTCACTATGCACTGCAGTATACACAGAACCAAGCCCCAAGCCAGCTGGTGCTAAGGCAGCTCCTGGAGGGTTGGCCACCCTGCCCACAGCTGTGATGAGTTCTACCTTGAAGGGGAAGGGAAAATCTACCAAGAAGAGGTCATCCCCCAAGCTCTGGAGAGGCCCCAGCAGATCCTCGCAGCAGAAGGTGGGAGCCTAGCAGTCCTCTCTCCAGGGCTGAGCTAGACCTGAGGCTGTTACAAAGCCTGTTACTGGGTCCGAGTGGCTGTCTGCCTCCTGGGAAGGAAGGTGTCTGAGACCAGCCGGCCTGCTTGACACCTCTCAAGTGCAGGTGCTCCAGGCCACGGTGAGGCCCAGTGTGCTCACCCCCGGTAGCCATGGCTCCTCGATCTGTCTGTCCCCAGGAGGCAGGCTCTAGGTGACAGACCCACAACAGGCCTGTTTTCCCACAGGAGCCAACAGACCCAGCTCTCAGCTTTGGAATGAAGCTGGGTGTAGGCCTGGTTGGGTCCCCTCAAGAGAGAGTAACAGGGGCAGGACCTGGCCTGCAGGGGCACACCAGGGCAGGAGGTAGGTATGGTCTTCCTGTAGTCCCAGGAAGCCTACGTTGGGGGTGGGGTGGGGGTGGAGAGGCGTTGCGTGAGGAGAAAGTACATCCTTCAAGGGCCCATGTGACCCCAGCTTCCCTGGAGGGTCTTCTGCTTCATCCTCAGCACAAGGCCAGCCCCAAAGAACTGTGGGAGAAGTGTGGCCCAGACCCACACTTCCTAGAAACTATAAAAGTTGCTGTGAGGTGAGGTAGGATTGCCACAAAGGGGGGCCCCTCTACGGACCACGGTGATGCCGTCCTGTTTTCCCAAGTACCCCAGGGTGGCTGACTACACAGGCTGTGGGGTAGGCACCAGAGGCCCCCCCTAGAACAATCCCCTGCAGGCTCCAGGCAGTTGTCCAAGCATGACTCCATTCATTCATGGGCTGGAGGTGGGGGCGCAGCTCGGGTCTCTGGCGCTGGATGTGTGGCTGGAATAGCAATGCTCCGGCCAGGCCCCAGGCTACGAGAGCTAAGGTGGCAGTGAGGGTGATCACAGGGGCCGGGCCCAGGCCGCGCACTCTCCCCCAAGGGATCGGGGCCTCCCGGGCTGTGGCCAGCTATCCTGGGTCTACTAGTGAGCCTGCCCATCCGGGTGACCCACGGCCTTCTCTGAGGGCAGCTCTCGCCCTCGGAGTCCTGAGAGCTTTCCTCTAGGTGTCTCCCCGATCTAGGAACCAAAGGCAACCCCGAGTCCTCGCTCCAAGTTTCATCAGTCAAGCAGACCCTGCTTGAATGTGGGTCCTGCAGTCTGCAGGCTGAAGGTTGGCAGAGCTGGCCCTGCTCGCCCCGCCCCCAGCAGGTGGGAGCACAGGCTGACTGGCTGGGTGGTGATGCCTGGAGCAGGCTGGTTGTGGGAGAAGACGTAGAGCCCACAGACCTGTGGGACAGGGCCACTCACACGGATCCCCAAGAGCTCAGGGGCCCAGATGTTCCTGGAGCCTCGGGTTCTTTCTCAGAACAACTTCTGTCCACCTGGCAGGGGGTGTGGCCTCTCTTCAGGGGCAGCACAACAGGTCCTACCATCCTGGAGTGATGCTGGGCAGGGGCACCAGTCTGAGAGGGGGAAAATAGGCCCAGGCTTCCAGAGTAGGACACCTGGCCAGCCCAGGGTGGTCTGGCTGGAGTTCCAGGTGCCAGGGAAGAGCGCGCACCAGTTCCAACAAAGCATTTACTACTTGACAGGGCAACACGCAGACTTCCCGACCTGTGCCCAAGACCTCTCTGCACCAGGCCCGGAGCCACAGTCAGTTCCAGGCTTGCTAGCATGGAGCAGGGCAGACAGCTCTGTCCAGAGAGGAGAAGGATGATGAGGGTCTACCCAGAAAGGCAGATCCTCAAGCAGCACACAGGTTAGCAAGGCTTCCTGTGGGTAGGGAGACAGGGGTGATTTTTTTAGATGAGTAAATACACACACAGAAACTTTTTATAGATTAAGATTCTGGTTTTTCTTGGATGGATAGTTCCTAATCAACTCCTTGCTGAAAATGTTCATTTTAATTGCGCTAAACTTACGCATGTTTCTTTTCCATTGTGATAGTCATGTGCTTATGTTAATTTTATGATTGAAATGTCAGGGTGGAGTCTAGCCTGTTAATCTGGATAGACATTGAGCAGCCAATGAGGCCTCCATGTGGGCATGGCTTTCTCCTGAGACTTCTAGGAAATCTCGCGCTATTTCCCTCGTGAAGAAGAGAAGCAAGCTACCTCCCCCAGTTGTTGGGAGTTAGTCTCAGAGACGATGAATCACAGACAAGATGGCAGCATCCAAAAAGCTGGAGGAGCTGGAGGAGAGGCCACACAGCTTTGCCCTGATGGAGCCAGACCTCTGAGGCTGGAGTGGCATGCTGTTGATGGACCCTGAGTCCTGGAAGCGAGGAGCCATGGGGAGACCCCTGCCAGCGCCGGGATTCTGCACCCACTGACCTATGACTTCGTGAGTCGGAAGGAGACTTTATAGACTGATTTCGGGCATATGGGTTAATATCGGACTTATGACTTTGAACTGGGCTGGACTGGGATGCTTACTCAGTGTCCCATTTCTTTTGTATATAAAGCCTTTCCTTGTATCCATATGCGTGTCTATGAAATTTGTTCCTCTAGCCAACCCGGACTTACACATCCATCCAGAAAGGTGGCTCTGGCTCTAATCTGGTTTTGCCCACAGAAAAAACATGCCCCAAGGAGAAAACCCCAAGACTTCCTGCCTGTCTTCTTTTAAAGCCAGCAGGAGGTTATAGGTGTAGAGTGGAGGGCATGGCTGTCCAGGGGGTTGCTCAACTTGGGAGTCCTCCCAGGACAGCTGGCAGGAGGTCACCTACCTGAGGAGGGCAGGGGAAAAGATTCCCCTTGCAGACTTGGGATGAAACAGAGACCAGAGCTCTGGAGCTGACCCTGGCTGCCCGTCGTGGCCCAGAATCCTTAGTGGCAGCCCTCTGGGCCCCTTCCAGAAGCAGAGGCACACCGAGGTCGCCTCCCCTACCTGGTGAGCTGTTGGCACAGAGGTGAAGAAAGGACAGAGGGCAAGGGGGTTCTGCCAGCAGAATAAGGGAAAGAGCAAGGCCTGCGCCCACTGGACAGCAGCCTTGGGAACGGGCGGCGAGGATGCCTGCCACCTCCAACTTCACGACATCCAAGACTGAATACCAAGAGGCAAGAACAGCCTGATGACCTATTCAACATCTGCCAGTGAGAACCCTCTGGGTCCCCATGGTCCCATCTGCAACCCATCACGGCGAGGGCAGCGGAGAGGGGCATCGTCTTACCCACTGTGCACGGAGTCACCATGGCAAGGGCTGATGCAACAGCAGCTACAAGCAGCGTGCTCCTTCTGCAAGGTGGCCAGGAGCATGGACTTGGCCGGGAGAGAACATGGGCTAGATTTCTGTGCGCCTCTGGTCATAACCATTTTACCAACTTAGAAAAACTAATACAAGAGGCTTCAAAAAGCCCGTGAAGTTACATCACTACTGAATCCAACTTTTTTTTTTTTGGGGGGGGGGGCATCACTGCACTCTGGTGGGGGGAGTAGGAGGCCCAACCTTGCTGCTGGATTTGAACCTCCAACCCAGTGGGCCGCAGTCCTGCGCACAACCACTCCGCCACCGGGGCTCAGCCCCTGAATCCAACTTTCTGAAGTTCCCTCTTACCTACCCTTGCTTTATGTGTGCTTCTGTGAAGAGACTATTTAGTGTAGTGTTGATTTGTGAGCACTGAACTCACATTCCACAGCACCCTATCTCACTCCCAGATGAAACACATCTCACAAATCCTTTTTCTCCAAGGCCCTTCTGCACCGGGGAGTCCTGGTGGTGCGTTGGTTACAGTTCACATGGTTGGCAGTTTGAAACCACCAGCAACTCTGAGGGAGAAAGACTACTCTCATAAAGTTACAGTCTCAGAAACTGAAAGGGTCACCGAGTCAGCAGTTTGGTTTTTTTTTTTTCGGTTTTTCTACACTAGATGGCAGTACACTTGGGGCTCTTTTAATTTCTGAGATCACAAAACATACAAAAATGTATACACTGTGGCACTAGACAGAATGCCAAAGGCCCACTGGCTTACAGCCACAGGCCAGCAGTGCACATACACACACCCCCGCCCCCGCCCCCAGCTCAGTCTAAGTAGGGCACAGTGCATCACAGGAAAGGGATTCAGCCTGTCCACCTCTGCCCTGGATGGCAGCCAGCAATGGTCTTGAGGTCGTATGTCAAGTTTAGCGAGCAGACAGATCTGCAGACAGAGAACCTGTGAGTGACAGCAAACGGTGGTATGTCGCCACCAGGCGCAGCAGGAGCTGGAGGACTGTGCGAGCCAGCACACTGTGCTCCAACAGCAAGTGTGTACAAAGGTCTCCCTGTGCAGGGAGCTGAGGGAGGGAGCCCGTCAGCCATGGGTCTGTCTGTGGGATGAGGGAGCAAGGCCTGGAGCAGGAGACTGCCTGGAGCATCTCTGTCGGGGCTGGGAGGAGAGCAGATCAGGTGACAGGGGAGCCAAGGGCAGAGACCCAATAGGGCAAATGGCTGCAGAGGGATGTCCATCTTGATCCTGAGTGGCTGAATGGCCTGCCCCCAGAGAGCTTGGGCTCCCTGGCTGCCCTGCCGCTCTCCAATTTCCCTGCTGTGCCTGGGGCCTCACACAGGTCCCCACAAGCCTTGGTGTCAAATAGGCAGCTTTGAGGGGTAGGGAGCTCCAGAGGCCCAGCCCCCACCCATGTGCAGGTCCGTCTCTTCTAGGTCAGGTTCACTGGGGCCCCAGACATTGCCCAGGCAGAGCAGGTGAAGACAAGCAACCTGAGCTCAGCCACACTGGGCGACAGAAGGGAGGTCTGTGCCAGCAATGCAGGATGCACATGAGTCTGACTGCTGAAAGGAGGCCAGTGGGAGCCATGCAGGGTCCTGCAGAAAGACCTTGTCACCTGTCCAGGGGCCCAGTGAGGTCTTTGTTGGCTTTTCAGTTCAGTCACTATGTCACTGGGCCCCCCCACAGGGACACCACCCCAGGGGTCACTCACTTCACAGCTTCTGCTGTCAGGGTGCCTCAGTCAGCTATGAGCTAAGATCAGACTGGAGGAGAATTTACAGAAGATGGCCAGCAAAGCCATCAGGAGCCCAGTCCACAGAGTGTCCAGGTGCCTGGCACTGCAAAGGCTTCAGGAAGAGGCCTTGGTTGGGTCCTGCAGGAAACGCAGGCCCGGGGCAGAGAGTCCCTCACAGCCATGGAGCACAAGAGAAAGGGAATCAAGGCCCAGAAGAGTAGCCTCTGCCAGGCAGGGCGGGCTCTGGGCCAGGGTCTCCCCAGCACCAGGCAGCGGCACTGTGAGCTGGCGTGCGGGGTGGGCGAACAGCAGGGCCTGGCTTGGTGCTGGCACTGCTGGGCAGGAGCTGAGCTCTTCTCTCCTGGGGCTCCCACGTCCAGCAGACTGCTGTCCTCTAAACTCTGGCCTGGTACGTAGCACGTCCCCACTCCTGGATGCGCACGCAGCCTTGTGTATGGCCCAGCTGGGTCTCCCATGTCCCCCGGCTCTCTTTACCACTCCACTCACACTGAACAAAGCCCCGCCCAGGCATTCCCCACACAGGCCCTGCTCGTAGGCCTCCCATAATTTACCGCTCAGCCCATTCTCGGACACGGTGTCTGGCTTCCTGAGAGAAGGCCTCCTCAGTGAGCTGCTCCATGAGCCTGTGAGGGTTGGCGCTAACCTAACTGGACTTCTACGACATTCCTAACCCAGTTGCCCAAGTGGTGCTAAAGCCGAGTATTGCTGCTAGTTGAACACCTTGGACAAGCCACTCAGTAACCTTCTGGGCTGTGAAATGCGGCCTGTGCTATCGTAACGGGCTGCCGGGAAATCAAGACACGAGGCTAGTGGAGAAAAAGTGCTGCCAAGTTGATACAAAGCATATGCAACCGGTATTCAATGGCTTTGAGCGCAATTTTAGGTATATGTGATATTAATGATACTGTTTGATAATTTCTGCATTCTACTGGATCATTTTTCTTTGGAATGGGCACAAATGGATCTCTTTCAGTTGGTTAAGCCAGGTAGCTGTCTTTCATATCATAGATAAGTGGGCGTTTCCCATCACTGCATTCATTTTCTTAAACCTCTCCATTGGCATTCTGTCACTTCTGGGAGCTGTTTCTCTCCAAAGCCTTCAGTGACGCTGGCACCTCTTCCTCCATTACCATCAGGTCCTGATTATACACTACTTCTGAAACTGCTGACCATCCAACCAATTCTTTTTGGAACACTCTACACAGTCCTTCCATGGCCTTCTGATGTTTCTTTTTTCTTTTTTTACACTTTCAAAATTTCTATTTAGAATGGAAAAATACATAAGAAGCTCAAATTGTTTCCATGAAATTATTTTGACCTTGAGGGAGAAGTGGATAATTTTTACTTTCTCATTCCTTCTCATTTCTTGGTATTCACTTGAAATCATATCCTGTATTTTTCAGGTTGGCTCTCATCATTCAATTAATTTCTTAGTATGCCAATGACACTCTTTGAGTTTGGAAATGGATCCTTCCCCCACTCCCAATTTTATTGGGGGCTTGTACAACTCTTATCACAAACCACACATACATCCATTGTGTCAAGCACATTTGTACATCTGTTTCCCTCATTGTTCTCAAAACACTTGCCTTTTTTGGGGAGGGCATCACTGCCCTCTGGTGGTCGTGGGAGCTACCCAGCCTTGCTCCTGAGAGCTGCTGCTGGATTTGAACCGCCAAGCCAGTGGGCCGCAGTCCCACACTCAACCACTACGCCACCGGGGCTCAGCCAACACTTGCTTTTTCTACTTGAACCCCTGGTGTCCACTCCTCGTTTTCCCCCTCCCTACCCGCTCCCCTTTCCCGTATGAACTCCTGATAATTTATAAATTGTTACTGTCGTATCTTACACCATCTGACATCTCCCTTCACCCACTTCTTTGCTGTCCGTCCCCCAGGGAGGAAGCCATATGTAGATCCCTGCAATCTGTTCTCCCTTTCTACCCCACCTTCTCTCCACCCCCCCATTACTGTCCTCACCACTGGTCCTGAGGGGTTCTTCTGGCTTGGATTCCCTGTGTTTCCAGTTCCTATCTGTGCCAGTGTACATCCTCCGATGCAGCCGGATTTGCAAGGTGGAACTGGGATCATGATAGTGGGAGTGAGGGGGAAGGAAGTATTCAAGAACTAAGGGAACATTGTATGTTTCATCATTGCTACACCGCACCCTGCCTTTTCCCCTCTCCAGGCCTTCTGTGAAGGAATGTCCGGTTGCCTACGGATGGGTTTTGGATGCCCACTCTGCACTCCCCCTCATTCACAATGATATGATTTGTTTGTTCTTCCATCCCTGATAGCTGATTACCTCAACAGTCTGTGATCACACAGGCTGCTGTGCTCCCTCCGTGTGAGCTTTGTTGCTTCTCGGCTAGATGGCCACTTAATTATTTTCAAGCCTTTAAGGCCCCGGATTCTACACATCCCGATAGTCAGGTATCATAAGCTTTCTTCGCCACTTTTGTTTCTGCACCCGCTTTGTCTACAGTGATCATGTTGGGACAGTCTGGTGTGCTTCTTCCATGTGGCTTTGTAGTTTCCTAGCTAAATGGCTGCTTGTTTATCTTCAAGCCTTTAAGACCCCAGACACTATATCTTTTTATAAAAATCATTTTATTGGGGGCTCATACAACTCTTATCACAACCCATACCTCCATCCATTGTATGCCAAGCACATTTGTACATTTGTTGCCATCCTCATTCTCAAAACATTTGCTTTCTACTAATGCCCTTCATATTAGCTCCTCATATTTTCCCTCCTTCCCCTCTTCCTCATAAACCCATGACAATTTATAAATTATTATTTTGTCATATCATAGACTGTCTGATGTCTCCCTTTACCCACTTCCCTGTTGTCCGTACCCCAGGGAGGAGGTTATAAGTAGCTCCTTGTAACTGGTTCCCCCTTTCTACTCCACCTTCCCTCCACCCTCCTGGTATCACCATGCTCCCCACTGGTCCTGAAGGGATCATCTGTCCTGGATTCCCCATGTTTCGGTTCCTGTCTGTACCAGTCTCAGACATGATATCTTTTGACAGCCAGGCACCATCAGCTTTCTTTGCCACATTTGCTTACGCATCCGCTTTGTCCTCAGTGAGCTAGTTAGGAAGGTGAGCACCTCAGACTGTCGAATTATTAGAACAAGGTGTTCTTGTATTGGGGAAGAACTTGCGTAGGGGCCCACTGTCCATGTGTTTCCTTAATATTAACCCTATGACTATATGTACATAGATCTCTTTCCCCTTCGTCATTTACAAATGTATATGCCTGGGTTTATATATTTACAAATGTATATGCCTGGGTTTAGAGCTCTATAAATGCTCTCTGCCTGCTAGTTTTTTCCTCTATTTCTTTTTACTTCCCTCTTGTCCTACTATCATATTCAGCCTTCGTTTAGGTTTCAGGAATTCCCCTCTGCTACACTGTCCTTGACCTAGCCCTGCCAGACCTCCTACGCCCTCCTCGCCATCGATTTTCAGTCACTTGCTGTTCTCTTGTTCCTGGGTCTGTCAACACCCACTCCTTTTCCCCATCTCCCCCTCTCCCACGTCCCCCGGGACTGGGAACTGTCATCCCGTTGTCTCTTTTCTGGCTTATTTATCCACCTATCCCTTCCAGATAAAGATGAAACGTTAACAATATGCCCCGACACAAGACAAATAAAACAATAGCTATTACAACAACAACAACAGAAAGGGAACAACATCAACAATAAACCCTAAAAATAGTTCAAAGTCCATTTGTCATCCTTTACGAGTATTTTCCAGTCAAATCTGATGGGGTACCCCGCCCTGGACCCACAGTCTATTTTTGGTGTTCCTTGGGGGCTTCATTGTGCTGCTCCCCTTGCTGCTCTGTTGCACACCCCCCGTGTCTGACTTCGGCATGGTGAGAATTCCCTCCGTGTGTCTCCAGAGTTGTCCCTTGCGGTGCTGTGGGTCAGTGAGGAACATGTGTCTTGCGGTGGGGCTGACCCTAGGCTTGCATTGGCTGTGCATTGGCTTCTCTGAGCAGAAATAATGTCCTCAGGACTTGGTGGGCCAGAATGTGCTTCACTCTTTTTTCCCTCTCCCCTCCTTGACTCTGGTGTGCTCTGATCAGACAAGTATCCCTCTCTGAGCTGTAGCTACAGTACTGTCCTCTGAAGTGGATTCTTCTGGGTTGGTGTGGGGGGGGGGGGGGGGGG
>PVJH01035149.1:0-19987 GCA_004026705.1 Nesogale talazaci
CTAGGGGCCGGCCTCAACTGGATGGCAGTGACTTTGTTTGCTTCTTTGTGAGCCACTTGCATCAAAGGAAGGTCAATGGGTGTGACTAGCAATCAGGGAAGAGGGTTTGACTGTCAATGAGGCAAGGCCTCAAGTCGGGGGCAGGATGGCTAGCACTCAAGCCTTAGTTAGTGCAGTAAGGAACTCAGATAGTATGGATCTCAGAGGACACGGTCAGGTCTGAGTGAGCCAATGTATCCATTCCTTTGATTAGGAAGCATGACAGGGTTGTCTGTGATATTTCTTCATTTCGAACAAGTTTGTCTATTGGCAGTGCCCACAGTTTACTTTCCTCCCTGCTGGGTAGAAAGCGTGACTGTGGCAGTCATGTGCCTATGTTAAATTCATGATTGAGATGTAGGGGTGGAGTCTAGCCTGTCAATCTGGAGATAGCCATTGAGTAGCCAATGAGGCCTCCATGTGGGCATGACTTTCTCCTGAGACTTCTGGGAAATCTTGCGATATTTCCCTCGTGGAGATGAGAAGCTACCTCCCCAGTTGTTGGGAGTTAGTCTCAGAGATGATGAATTACGGACAAGACATGATGGCAATGTCTGAGTAACTGAAGGAGCAGGAAGAGAAGCCACACAGCCTTACCCTGAGGAACCAGATCTCTGAAGCTGGAGGAGCTACGTGGAGACCCCTGCCAGTGCTGAGTTGATTCTACCACCACTGGATGCTGTTGATGGACCCTGAGCCCTGGAAGCGAGGAGCCATGGAGACACCCCTGCTGGTGCCGGAACTCTGCACCCACTGGCCTGTGACTTTATGATTTGGAAGGAGACATTATAGACTGGTATTGGACATATGAGCTAATATCAAACTTATGACTCTGAACTGGCCTGGGTTGGGGTGTTTTCTTAATGTCCTATTCCTTTTGTATATAAACCTTTCCCTTATATCCATATGCATGCCTATGAGTTTGTTTCTCTAGTCTACCCAGACTAACACAGTAACCATAGATGAGTACGCTATATCAGAGATTTTGATGAGGAGTGAGGAAGAACTCAGAGACTTCTCTTCTTTTAAAGTTCTGAAATGTCCATTGGACAGCTTACGCAAGCGCTCTAAAAAAATATGGATCTCTGGAAGGAGCGTGCTCAGTCACTCCTTTGACCAGGGCAGTCTTTCTGTATGTCTGTTATGCAAGGTGACATTCCATGAGGAGTACCAAACTTTTGGATCAGGATGGCTTCGGCACCTCCCTTTGGCTCTCACTGTCTTTCTGACTGAAAGCAGTTTTCAAAGTAAATGAGGGATCCTTTCTTACATGTACACCTCCCCTAGGAGGAACCAACTGTGGAGGAAGTCCCAACAAAGCAGCCAGCACTGTGTGAACATTCAAGATGCTGCAGGTTTCCAAGCCCTTCCCCGGCTCTGCTGGCCAGTCTGGATGAACTCCTGTGTGAACTGATGTGACTGGACAGACACCAAATGACTGTATTCCCCCCACCCCCCAAAGCTGCTTGCGTGACTTGATACTAATTCTGGGTTGTTTTTAAAGAAGGCTCATCAGTGGATGTGTCAAACAACTGAGCAACAGAAGAAGAAAGACCAGTCAAATGCTTCTCAAAAACACTCTACCAGTAGCACCCAAATTGTCAAGATGATTGATGTGAATACGCAGAACCCGGCGTGTGAATATGGCATGCTGTTATGTCCTGACTCTTTCTGCCGCCTGCCCTCTATGATGCTCTCACACATCGGCGGCATGGCCATAGGTCTGGCCTCTTTATTAAAAAAAAAAAAAAAAACGAAAACAGTTTGACAAACTGCCTATAAATACTGAAGTACTTGATTTACAGTCTTTATCAATGTGATTTTTTAAAACTTTGTTCACGTAAATGCTTCATGGGCTTTCCATGTGTCCAAGAGACATTGCTTTCGATGAGAAAGTGACGAGTGGGATCTAGAAACAAATTAAAATCTCAAGGTCTAGTTATTTCACTGAAAATAGTCAATCATATTATCATTTAGTCAGTTGCTTTTTTCACTGGTTGTTTTAGCCATCCACAATGAGTTTCCATTCTGGATTTCAGCTGTAATTTGCTAAAAGATAAACCTTCTAAATTTCCATTTTGTGGGAATGTAAACACTTCATTTCTTCCTCAAAAAGGTAGTCCACATTCAACAATTACTGTAAGGATAGCAACAGGAGTTGCACAACAGCTTTCCAGTACTGAATTTTCCATTAATTTGTGTGCCCAGTTCCCAAATTAATCCAAAACTTTGGTTGACTTTGGTTTCACTATGACAACATATAATCTCTATGAATTGAACTGCTTTCATGGTTATCAATCATATATAAGTTGCACCAATCACTAAATACACCCACTGTACATCAATGTGGGACAAGGACAGGACTTTTCCACAATTAAATACTCCATAATATTAAGCAAGCTATTTATCAGCATTTGGTGTGCAAGTTAAGTTAGCTATTCTCCTGAAGCTCCCAGTTATTTGAGGCCTTTGCATGACTCATGGTAAAGCTGACTCCCCTGCTGTTGAGGATGATGGTTCACTTTAAGGGTCATTGTCAATGACTCCTAACAAGACAGACCTGTTTATCTACCCCCAGAAGTCCGAGGTCTTCCCTCGGCACATTCCTCTCCTTTTAGTTACGTAGACATCCCTAAGGCATTATAACCACTTAGCCCTTAAGATAGCCCCCTCATGTGACAGGCTCTAATCAGTGACGACAGAGCTCTTGTGTCCCCCATAAACTTATTTAAGTGGGGGAAAATTAATGTTCGTGCTCTCTCTGCCTCTTTCCTGGCCCTGAGCATCGGGCGCTCTCGGCCCTCTTCCTCATCATGTAATCCCTTCCCCTACTCTCTCTCCATGAGGACCACCAAGCGAGGGAGGGGTGAGCACGTGATCCTGATGTGAAATGTGTCTAACTCTTATTGTTTCTCTCTCTCATGCTGTCTATATCCTTAGTAAAATAAATAATAATTATCACTGTACAACTCCCCCTGTTGAGGCCGTAATGTCTGTATCACAAGCTGGCCTCTTCTGATCCATCAAGAACTGAATGATTTAGGACTGAATAGTTTGCAAACAGAATGATACACTTAGCCCCCAACTGGTGGAGAATAGAGGAGCCAGTACAGCCTACAGCTTCTATCATAAGCAGATAGAAATATACCAGAGATATGCAGTCTCGCTTGTTCACCATCCAGCAATTTCCACATGCTTCAATGTGAGGTAAATAGTCACCTGGCCCTCTTTTGATCCAATGATCTATTCATTAGGTGAAACACTGCTCTTCTATTGTCTTCTGCCTGAATTTCTATTTGCGTTATTCATGAAGTTTGCGAATGTGACCATTTCCGGTCCTTAAATAGTTTAGTTTTTCTTATGATTATACTTTTGGGAATCAATAGCAAATAAATTTTGATAATTAGAAAAGGATTGATATGCATAAAATAAAATTAGTGCTCAAATTTTAATGTCAATACAAAATATATTTTTATTTTCTTTTTATTTGTTTCCCAAATAGTTTTTGAAAAAACATTTGGACATCAGTAAGTGGAGATTTGATTTGGGATACGTCACTTTGTTCTTCACACCTGAAATAATCAAAATAGGGTGTTGGCAAGGCCATTGGAAGGATTTTCATTTGTATCTCGTGTTTGTTGGAAAATACTTCACAGGTCCCCACGAGTGTTCATTGTCTTGAAATAACACCTAAAGCACACGCTCTCCTTTCCCATCCTTTGACACTGCCATCTTCACAGTCCACTGCACTGCCACTGATAGGGGCATGAGCATGACGCAACGATGAAGTTGTCCTAGATTCTGCAGGTGCGCCACTTAGTGCAGGACGAGATAGGTAGAGAGTCACATGATGGCTGAGTGCCTGACACATTCTGCGGGGCTCAGTTAGAGAAGGCCCACTTGAAGGATGTATCCTATCACCCTGAAATAGAAAGGAAAATAGAGTTGTCATCATAGGCCAACTTTATAACAGGCATCATTTTCATGTATTGTCCTGTCAGTTTCTTTCTTTCTTCTTCTTCTTCTTTTTTTTTTGTGGGCATCACTGCCTCTGGTGGTCGTGGGTGCTACCCAGCTGCTGCTGGATTTGAACCGCCAAGCCCGTGGGCTGCAGTTCCACACTCAACCACTTATACCACCAGAGCTCCTTTCTTTCTTTCTTTCTTTCTTTCTTTCTTTCTTTCTTTCTTTCTTTCTTTCTTTCTTCCTTCCTTTCTTTCTTTCTTTCTTTATCTTTTTCTTTCTTTCTTCCTTTCTTTATCTCTTTCTTCCTTTCTTTATCTCTTTCTTTCTTTCTTCCTTCCTTCCTATCTTTCTTTCTTCCTGGCATCACTGCTCTCTGGTGGTGAGCTACCCACCTTGCTCCTGGAGATCTGCTGCTGGATTTGAACTGCCAAGCCAATGGCCACAGTCCTGCACTCAACCACTATGCCACCAGGACGCAGCCCCTGTCACTTTCTTTGCATAGCCACTTGCTGCCCCTTGTGTCATGTCTGCTTGGCTTCCATGGGTCTTGGCTTTGGACTACTGGTGTCCACATTGTGTTGATGCTCTCAGCCCATGCCTACTTTGCTTATCGAGTAACCCATCTCCAGCAAGAGCGAGGTCGGGGGATGCTTTGATGTAGGAGGAGCTAAGGAATCCACATCTTGGATCTTGTCTGGTGTTGTCACTAACCCAGAAGGCCAACTGAGGTGCCAAGTGCTGAAGAGATGGGTCCACTGCCAAACAGCTTGTTGACAGAACAACTTGGGTAGGAACCAGGGCATTTGCTGCCCCTACAACTACATCTCACCTAACTCTCCTCCCCTTTCATCATACTCCATCCACACGTGTCTTCATCGTGTTTTCTTAACAGAGTGGCCCCCATGGTTCTGTGTACCATATTGCCTTGGTGGGTGTTCTTCCTGGCACTTAGGAGACATATCTGAAATTGTCTGCCTTACTAGTTATTTCCTCTTTGTTTACTGGTAAGCTCCCTGAGAGCTGGGCCTTTATTGTTCCTTGCTGAATTCCTAGCTTCTAGAATGGTGTTTGATTCAGAGGATGTGCTTAATTAATATTGCTGAGTGTATAAAGCAAGCCAGAGAGGGTTTTTTAAAGGAATTTCTATGTACTTTTGCACGGATCTTCTACTGATACCATGCTGGGACTCTTAGTTAACATAATATGATCATCATAGCGACGGGATACAGAAGGCATGCTGTATTCAAATAGGATGTGAAGCCTTCTGCGGGTCTTGTTCCACGTACTCTTTGCAACAACCCTATAGGAGAGATCCTGTGACTTGCACTTTACTGATGCAAGAACAAAGGCTCAGAGAATTTAAGTAGCTCAACACAGTGGCAAGGCTGCACTTAAACCCGTGGTCGGCCTGGCTTGAAAGCAGTCATACCTAAGATTTACACTATATTTTATTTATTACGTCTGCTCCCAAGTGTTCAATATCAGGGTCTTATCAGTAAATATAATTACAGAACACTTACTAGACTGCAAGAGCACAGAATGGGTTTTAATTTCACATGAATAATGAAGGAGCACAAAGATGCTTATACTTGGATCGATCCTGCTTTTTGTTCATGGAAGCGTTGGCATCCTCACGTACTTTGGCTTTTGTTCAATTGTTGTGTCTCCTGGGGCCCATGATCAGAAAGGGGGAAGAGTGGTTCTCGGAGGTGGGAGCTGCCGATTCTGCCCTGACTACCGTGGAATTGGTGAGGCAAAGTGTGGGCTCCACTGCGCAATCATGCAGGGTCCTCGACCCTGAAGTCAGTGGATGTTGACCTTATTCAAGGCTACAGGGTCTTCAGGAAGATTGAAAACAGGACCACAGAAAGCCCTGGGCAGTCTCTCTGTTCTGGCTCATGCTGACTTCCCTTAGCTCTCTCTGCAATCTGTACACACGGAGAGCTGTCTACTTGCGATTGATAGACACACAGGTAGTCTGTCACATCATTCTGAGGTGGTCACACCTTGTTTTGAGGTGGCAGCCTTCCCTGGGTCTCCAGAACGATATCCAAGTCTCGACTCTCACATCCCAGCCCTTCTGCGAATGGGCAGTGTGCAAGTCACTGGACTGCCCACCTGCAGCTCCAGGGATGCGTGGATGGAAGTTTCAGGAGTGTGTCTGTGGATCACGGGTGGTCCCAGAAGGCCAGGACACACTTTGTGACCATCCCATCCTCAGTGCGTGTGTCCTCCATAGGCCTTCCCTATCACCCACCCCTCACAGCAGCTCCATCCTAAAGCCCCTCCTGTCAGTCTGATTACGGACATGTGTTATGCCCAGCATGTCCTTGTGCTGCATGGTGAGAGCCCATGGTGGTGATGGTGGCTATGTTTACTTGGATCCAAACATTCCCTTGTGCTCACGTCGCCTAAGTGGCACCCAATGGGAAGGATGGAACTCACAGCAAACAGAGTGTCCGAAGACCAGAACACAGGCTGTGGTAGAAGGACCGTGGGAACAGACCGCAAGATTTCCTCATATATTATCGGGGTGTCCTAGTGTGTCAGTCCCGGTAAACTAGGAATGCAAATCCACAGACAGTCACACATGTATGAGAAAGAGCTTGATATAATGGAGCCACTGTCTATAAAGAAATCATCCCAGCCCAGTCCTGAACAAGCCCATAAATCCGATATTAATCATATGTCACATACCAATCTATATATTCCTCTTCAGACTCAAGAATCACATGCAGTGGCAACAAATGCAGGAAGATCACAGGCCAGTGGGTGAGAAGTCTTGTGGGTCCAGTGGTGTTGGAAGTATCTCAGCACTGGCAGGGGTCTCCACACAGTTCCTTCAGGTGCAGGGCACTGGCCTAGCTCCATGTGTCTTGTCAGCTGCAACGTCTCCCAGGGAGTCAGTATGTGTCCCACCTCCAGAAAGCTATTTATCTCTTTAGAGCAGCAGTTCTCAACCTGGGGGTTCTCAAGCCCCCTTTGGAGGATCAAATGACCCCTTCACAGAGTTCACCCCATTCATAATAGTAGAAAAATTCAGTTATAAAGAAGCAACAGAAATAATTTTAAGGTTGGAAGATCACCACAGCATGAGGAACTGTATTAAAGGGTCGTTACATTAGGAAGGTTGAGAACTACTGCTTTAGAGCCTCCAGATGAGGTCATCAAGCTGCAACCTGATTGACAGACTAGACTCCACCCCTTTACTCTTAATCCTCTCAAATTGATGACTAATTATGTAATTACCACATCCAGGATAGGGGATCACAAGTGACATCACATAAAACAAAAAAAATCTTGAAAATATATTCGTGCTCAGAGGAAAGCACTTTGTGTTTGGATATCTAAGTTTAAAGTTAGAGAAGTGAACCTCCCCTTCTCACCGCCCCCGCTTCCCTCCCATCCACATACATGGTGGTTCATCTTGAAGTCTTTGGATAGCAATAAGGGAGAGAAAGGGAGATCAGGACACTTCAGTGAAACAGGTGGTGCTTCGGAGGGACTGAAGGAGCAGCAGGCTGGAAGGAAAGGAGCATGGACAGATGGGCAGTCCATCACAGAGGGACAGCAGGTGGTGAGAATGGACGGGAGGAGGACCTGTGTGTGGCTGGGATCATGAGGGTACCCATGAGATTGAGAGCAGGAGCAGGTGTGTTCCTGGGGGCTCAGACAGGAAAGGACCGAACTCTGGTACTGATACGTTCCAACGATCAGACCCGGGGACAACAGGCAGGTGGACAGGTGGTGTCATCATTACCTACTTCAGCCACAGCAGAACTTCCAGAGGAGTATGCCCTTCACAGGTAGAGAATAGTTTTTCATCACTGGGGAAGCCGGAAGTCTGACTCAGGGTGCCAGTTCTATGGGAGAGCTTTCTCCTCCTGTTGGTTCTGGAGGAAGGGCTTTCTCTCGTTAGCTTCCAAGCCCTGGCTCCTTGGAGCTCTCTGGTGTCTTGGCATCTCTATCATCCAAGCCCCTCCTTCTCTCAACAGGGATGGACTCGAGAGACCTCCTACACGAAGTCTGCTTCATCAACACAACAAAGATTGTGCATTCGCCAGCCAATGGAATTCTAACCAAGGGCATAGGGGTGAGGACATAGAACACATGGTACAGTATGCCATGGGAAGATAGACAGAGCACCTTTGTGTTAGTCCGGGTAGACTAGAGAAACAAATTCATAGACACGCATATGGATATAAGGGTGTGGTTTATATACAAGAGGAATGGGACATTGAGAAAGCTTCCCAACCCTGTCCAGTTCAAAGTCATAAGTCCGATACTAGCCCATATGCCTGATACCAGTCTATAAAGTCTCCTTCTGGCTCACAAAGTCACAGGCCAGTAGGTGCAAAATCCTGGCATTGGAAGGGGGTCTCCCAGGGCTTCTTGCTTCTAGGGCTCAAGCTCCCTCAACAGCATCCAGTGGTGGTAGAAGCAACTCAGCGCTGGCAGGGGTCTCCATGTGGCTTCTCCAGCTTCAGAGGTCTGGTTTCATTAGGGTAAGGTCGTGTGGCTTCTCCTCCGGCTCCTCCAGCTCTTCAGATGCTGCCATCTTGTCTTGTCCGTCGTTCGTTGTCTTGGAGACTGACTCCCAGCAACTGAGAAAAATGGTCTCTCTTCTCCATGAGGGAAATATCACAAGATTTCCCAGAATTCTCAGGAGAAAGCCATGCCCACATGGAGGCCTCATTGGCTACTCAATGACTATCTCCAGATTAACAGGCTAGACTCCACTCCTAGACTTCCAATCATGAAATCGACATCAAGTACATGACCGCCACAACCTTGGGTTGTGGTGGGAGAAGAAGCAGTTAGAAAGCAAACTTGTTGTCTGGTGGGTTGACTGAGTCTGTACCAAGGACAGGTTACAGTCTGACAAAGCCAAGGAATAAAGTCTGGAGGAAGTGATGATATCCAGACAAAGGTCTCTCTCTCTCTCTCTCTCTCTCTCTCTCTCTCTCTCTCTTCTCTCTCTCTCTCTCTCTCTCTCTCTCTCTCTCTCTCTCTGTATGAACCCAGGTATCTGCAAGGAAAGAATAGGGCCCCCATAGGGGCCGCCCTGAGAGAAATGCAAATCAACATCTGGTTGATGGAGAGCAAGAGCGTGCATATCACAGGATTTCCAGTCATGAAAATCGGAGCCAGAGCTAGAAGTGAGGCAGCCAAGTAGGAAAGAACCCAAGAGAGAAGATGAGAGGCCGGTCAGCAAGTTTGGTTATGTTGATTGCGAGTTACCTGAGTCACCAAGGCTGTGGGACCATCACTCTGCCTACCCTAATGACGGGTCTCGGAGGCAAGGTGACAGGGGGTGGGGGATACTCCGGAGAAGAACGAGCAGAGAGCAGGGCAGACATCGCCCTTACAACACAGCTCCAGTTCCCCAGGGGCAGGCAGGGGAGGCCATCACCAGGGACCC
Source organism: Nesogale talazaci (assembly GCA_004026705.1). Lineage (NCBI taxonomy): Eukaryota > Metazoa > Chordata > Mammalia > Afrosoricida > Tenrecidae > Nesogale > Nesogale talazaci. The sequence continues at coordinate 9,428 of PVJH01035149.1, forward strand.
AGAGTTGGCCCAAAGGAGAGAGAAATGGCACAATAGCAAGATCCATTCAAAGGTCCAGAGTCCATAAGGTTTCGCCATGGCCTGAAAGTACAGCATCCCAGAAACAGTAAACTGAATGGTACGAAAGGAAGGAGTGATTGATTGTCACTCATTTATATGGGATTTAAAAAAATATATAGCATTTCAGAGCTCTTTACATTGTACCAAATCAGACTTAAAACCTGAAATAACCTTCCCCATCAGTGCTCACAGACTCAGGGCTAAGCTCCGGAGACTTGAGCCCAAGTGCTGGGTTTAGTTTTCAGGTAAAGAGCTTGGCAATACCCCTTGGGTTGTCCAGGGCACATGCTGGCTACACAACAAATGCGAAATTGGTTCAATCCCCCCCCCACCCCATAAGACCCCTAGATCCTCTTTGGATTTCTCACAGTTAACTCAAACAGGTACTCATGTGAACCTTTCATAAAAGTGAAGTGGCATCCAGTGAACTTTGAAATGTGAGGGATACCTATAAACATTTACTGCCAGTCTGGACCTAGACTTTTGAAAGATGATAGTTTAAAATGTGGGCATGGGCCAGAAAATTCCTCTGCTGTGGGTGAGATTATGCCATTCCCACAGCAGGAGTTATACTTAAAACAGTCATTTTTTTTTCTGGCAGAAAAAAAAATCATACACTGAGTTCTTTGGAGAAGTAAGACCAGGGAAGATAATATATAACATATAATCTATGCATTAGTTTATGTAGAAAATATATAATTAGACAAATATATTTGTGTTTGTGAGTGTGTGTGTGTGTATGCAGAGAGAGAAATAAAGGAAGAAGTTTATATTGTGTTAGTCCAGGTGGACGAGAGAAACAAGTTCATAGACATTCTTATATTTATAAGAAAGAGCTTTATATAAAAGAGTAATTGCATATTAAGAAAACATCCCAGCCCAGTCCAGATCAAGTCCCTAAGTCTGTTATTAGCTCATATGTCTGATACTAGTCTCTGAAGTCCTTTTCAGACTCACCAACCCATGCAATGATACCAAGTGCAGGAAGATCACAGGTCAGTGGGTGGAAAGACTTATGGATCGAGAGCCAGTGGAAGCATCTCAGAACTGGCAGGCATCTCCACGTGGCTCCTCCAGCTCCAGGGCTCTGACTGCCCTCAGCCTGTCTCTATGTGAGTGAGTATTTCTAGCCTCCAGTATAGTTATCTCCTTCAACCTTCCAAATGAGGTCATCAAGCTGCAACCTGATTGATAGGCTAGCCTCTACTCCTTCACTCTCAATATTCTCAAGTTCACACCAGATTATGTAGCTGCCACATAGATCAAGAAAACACCCCCACACAGTTGCAGAACCTGACAAACACAAGTCCAAGTAGGCTCAAAGTCTGTGGGTCAGATGTTATACTGGAGGCTTCTTTTGGCTAACATAGCATTGGGAGCCTATGAACCCAAGATCAGCAGAAAGACGACAGACTGGTGGCTGTAGGGATGGATAAATCCAAGATGAGGAGCTCAGGCCTCTGGATTCAGACTACACCAATCCAAGGTCAACAACCCCTTGGTTTGACAGGCAAGATGGCAGGCGGCTGGTTCCAGCCCAAGAAACCTGTGGTTGATAACTCACATGCAGGATCCATGTTTCACTCAGCCAAAAAGTAAAGCCAGCATTTCGGCACTACCCACCTCTGTGGAAATGAGGCCACACACCCAAGGAAATACCCTCTCCTTTGGAGGAGGGCTGATCTGGATAAGGGTGTTGCAGTATGGAGGCTTACAACAGATTGCCTGTGATTGCACTGTTAGGGCTGGTCCTGGGGGACCAGCAGATCTCACCCTATAAACCATTGGGAAGCATAGCGTATCCAATTGACACAAAACTGTCACAATGATAGCACAGCACATAACCCGCTGTAAACCCAGTGACTTGCAAGTCTCCCGTGACTTGCCCTCCCATTGGATAGAAGGCAGTTCCCTGGGTGTGAATCCAGTGTGGGCTGGATGGTGGCTGAAACCCTGGCATGGAGAGGATGCAAGTGGAGCAGGTGTGCAGCAGGCCCGCTTCGTGCAAGCCAGGAAAAGAGACAAGGCAGGACCGAGAGTTTCGGGGCACCGTGTGAGCCAGGGGACCAAACCTGAGCAGAGAACAATCCTCTCTGAATCTCAGATGTTTATTATCAATTGTGTCAAGTCTATAACACAGCACCCGGTGACTTTAAAATAACATTATTAGAGCCCATGTCAGTGCATTTTGCTTCCTTTTTTTAAAAAAGCTACTAGTAACTGGAAGTTAATACATAGATCATCTCATTGCATTGTTCAATCACATCAAGCAGAACTGCACAATGGCCACCACAGTCAGTTTCTTTCTTCCTGGACTCCTGGCATCTTTTTTGATGCCCCCCTTCCAACCATTGTACACCCACGCCCCAAACAGAAACAAACAAAAAAAAACCCTTATTCTATTTGCTATCCCCATAGGCTCGTCAATCCTGGGTTTCATATAACGAAACACAGAAAAAGACATATAACACACCTCGAAGAGTGTGATCTCCAAGGACATAACTCCTCTGAGAGTGACCGTAATATGAACAAACAAAAGCAAAACAAAAATGGAGGAAATGTTGAAAAACAAATCAGGTCCAGCAGGCATCAGAGGGGGAATTAACTGACAAGGTTTGAATGAGTCAAGTCCGATTTATGCCTTTGATCTTCTATACTCTTCTCTCCAGTGTCCTGCTTAGTAACCACTTTCCTCCCATCCCTCAATTGGGGGTACAGGGAGATCCCTGGGGACTTACTTCCTATGTTGTCCCCACAAATGAACCTGGGGCTCCCCCTGTCATCCACAGCCTTCTGCAAATTGGAATCTCACAACTTAGGCTCTGATAGTATTCCTTCCTTTATTTAGATGTGCACTCCTTCAGTGACTGATGATGGTGTGCTTCTACCATGTGGACTTAGTTGACATCTCACTTAGATGGCTGCTTGTTTGGGAACAAGCCTTGAGTACACCAGATGCTATTTTATCTGCTAGCCGGGCATCATCTAATTTCTCCACCACACTTTGCTCTAGCACCCGTGTCTTCTGTGTTCCCTTCCCAAGGGTGTGGATGGGGCAGGGCCGTGATGTAAGAGCTAATTGTTCTTAAGTTGGAGCTAGCATTTAACATGAGCCCCTAACTCATTCCTGGGACTATGGTGTTTTTTAAAACAATTTTTTTATTAGTTAGGAGTTAATACATAGAGCATCACATCCCACAGTTCAATCACATCAAGCAGAATTATACAATTGCTTCCACAATCAGTTTCCAAACATTCCTTTTCTTCCTGCACTCCTTGAAATCGTGTCCCTTTTACTGTCCTGTACCCTGCCTTGAAACCTTTATTCGCTGTGCTGTCCTTAAAGTTTCATCAATTCTGGGTTTCATTTACCTAAAACCAGAAAAACCAAATATAGCACAACTTCAAGAGGGTGACTCCCAATGGCATAAAACCTGCAAGATACATCCGAATATGAAAAAACAAAAGCCAGAAGGGCCGTCACAGGTTTGCCGGCATCATACATCTTTTAATACAGCCTAGAGGACATGGATGTAGCAAGATCGTGTCTCTCTGCCTATCAGCAGTTCAACAATTTTGGTACAGCAGCCTTCTGCTTCCTCAGACACCGTGGATTTCCCCATATAAGTCCTGGGGCTGCAGGTGTGTCTGAGGTGGAGTTCACCAGTGGAGTGTCTCCATGGGAACACACAGATGCAGCTTCTGGAGCAGGCTGCACTCCTTAAAGACCCAGGACTCACTGTCCCTGCATTCTACCCACCCGGCCTGGATTTCTCTTTTTTCTCTTGTTCTTCCTTCTTCTCCTCTTCATTGGAGTCTGACACTTTAAAAGCCCAATGAAGGGAGCAAAACAGAGGTCAGGTGAGGGTGGGAGCAGAAGACCTTCCATTAGATAGGGGGGTGGATCTGGAAAACCAACCCTCTTGGTTTCTCTGGGGGGTGGGAGTGGGGAGGGGGGTTGGGGTGTGAGCTGAGAGCAGCCCCAGAGCTCTGGCTTCCCATTGGAGGCAGTGACCTATGGCTTAAACCGGTGCATGCTGCTGTGAAAGGGAAGAAAGGCACTTATCAGGGCAAAGACCAGGGATGTTACCCCACATGTTTGATTTGCCCTCTGGTCTTTCCTGGACATGGGTCTGGGTGGTGGGTCAAAGTGTCTGATGCTCTGTGAGTGGAGTGCCCCATTTATCTCCAAGGTGGGTCAGAACTCACAGAATTGGCCCTTGTAGATTTCCCTCTCACGCCTGAGAATGTAACACAGCCCCACATACCCCAAGCTGGCTGGCTGTGGGTGGTGACAGGAGAAGGGACAGAAGTGTTCTTGGGAGCACCTGGCAGTGAGGCAGTGGGACTTATGTAGGGCTTGAGCCAAGGATGTATGTACTAATAAGGGGGGTGAGGCTTTCTGATGCTGCAGGTGCAGGGTCTGAGCCTGGATATGGTCTATGAGGACATCACCTTATCTTTTGCAGACCCTCTTTCTGGAACACTGAGGGAAGAGGCCATACAGATCCAGTCGGGAGAGATAAGTTCTGTGAAGGGGCTGTTTGGTCTGGACCAGACCCAAACAGTGGGTTCGTGGAGAGGAGAGAGAGCATGGGCGCACAATTCCAACTGATGGGGAAAGGATAAAAGAGAGGAGGGATGTGACAGTGATGAAGAAACCGTCAGATGTTGAGTTTCTTTTCTACAGCATCTAATTCAGTGCAAAGAGATTTCCATAGAGCTTCCCATCACTCTTATTTGCTCATCACCTTCTGAAAACAGTTTGGAAAGGCATAAGCCCTCTTCGCCAAAAGCAAATATGTACAAGTTTCCATCTCTTGTTACAAGTCTCTCTTTTCTTGTTAACAGAAGTAAAAAATATTAAATATCTGGAACAGGAACACAGGTAAGGACTGATCACATTTGCACAATCATTTCCCAGTCTGATTTGGTCAAAGTCCATTTCCACTAGCTTACCAAGAACATCAAAATGAAAAGCTTATAAAGAACAAAGAATGCCAACTCTGAAGAAATGAGGTAAACCTTTTAGCCATGGATTATGTTCTACCTTTCTCTGAAAAAAAAAAAAAAAACCTGTACAAAAAGCATTCCAGGTAGATGGAATGAATCTCAACCAGTGGCTCCTGATCTCTTTGGGGGGTCAAATGACTCTTTCACGGCGGTTGTCTGATTCATAACAGTTGCAAAATCCCAATGATGAAGCAGCAACAAAAATAATTTTATGGTTTGTTGGGGGGGGGGGTTACCAGAACTTGAGGACCTGTATGAGAGAGTTGCGGCGTGAGGAAGGTTGAGAACCACGGGAATAGAGGCTATGAATCACAGAACCATGCCACTTTCATGATTCCAAATTGGGAGTGTTGTAACATGGCTCAGCACCACAGTCCTGGGAGGTTCCAGGCTTCCCAAAGGTGTCTATGAGAGAGAGAGAGAGAGAGAGAGAGAGAGCCTCAGGAGGGTGGGGTGCATCACTAAGGGGTACTCATTAAGTCAGTCCAGGAACTCAGGCTCCAGTGCTAGGATCCACCATAAGATTTGGGATACGTAAGGACAAGCCTTGTCCTGGTAAAAGGAAGTGGACTGACACACTAGGAAGCAGTCCCTCGAGGCCCATCGATTTGAGGAAGGCATACCCACAGTGCTAAGATTTTCAGGTGGGTCTCTTCCCCAGCTCGTGTAGCCCCTGAAGAGTCACCGTGTACCCTGGAGGGCATGCGCAGCTTGAAGATCACGCTCTTCCATTAGGGTTTCTAAGTTAATTCATCTGGGAAATGCAGACCTGATGCCTTTAGTTGAGGTTCTTAATGCACTTTGGCTTCTTTGAGGCTGTGAGAGAGTCTACATCTTTGGTTATACATCCTTGGGTAAGCTAGTTTCCCAAGTGTGTTTGCTGGTTTTTGGTGAACATCTATTGGTATTTCCATTAAGCTAACAGGGTATTATCCCTGGCATTCTGTGGATAAGGTGATCCAGGTGAAAGCCCTTGTCTTATGCAGATTCTGCACAGTGTCAAAGAGTTAGGTTGTGAAGTGTTATGAGCCTTCTGCTCTCTGTTGCAGCTAATTGGCAGTGCTATTGGAGCACAAAACCAGCCATTGAAACCCAAGCCCATAGACCTGTAATTTCTCATCAACATCTTCTATAAGCTGGCAGGCCTACAGGACAAAAGTGCACAGGAGCTTGGGTGTGGAAGTAAACTCATCAGGAAAGACATTGGTAGACAGAACTCATAGAAATCCTAGCCTCTGTTCATTTTCCTAAGGGGCAACGATCTTTTACTGATTTAAATGGGGCTCAGGTTAATTAATTCAGGCATCTCTAGGGAGTCTCTCCTAAAATTTCCCAGCCACACAGTCTTGGACATCTCCTTTCACCATGCTTAGCCTATAAAATCTAAGTCTGTTCTAGTCGGCTGGGTTATAGCCTCCAGTCTTCAGCCTCTGAAAGGCTGTTATACCACAAGTGACATTGGGATGAACTTCTCAATGTACTTCATGAGAATGGCCTTGTCTTAGCAATAGCGAAACAAATAAAGCTAGGTTTTCTATATGTATTTTAAAAAAGAGAGAAACCCAAACTCATTGTTGTCAAGTTGATTCTGACTCATTGCCATCCGAGAAGACATAGTAGAACGTCCTCACAAGGGGCCCAAGGCTGTAAACCTTCACAGAAGCTGGCAGCCACATCTTTCTTCTTCCCAGCAACCAGTAGGTTCAAATGATTCACCCTTTAACCGCTGTGCTAGTAGGGCTCCTTACAACACCCCCCAAAATCATAAATAAATGAATAAACGTTACTATGTTCCCGTAAGACTTTATTAACTGGACCAGGCAGTGGGTTGGATTCGGCTATGTTGGCAACCACTGCTCAAAAACCAAGACCCAGATTCACTGCCATCGACTGGATTCTGACACAGGGCGATGCACAGAACCGGCAGGAGGATTTCTGAGACTGTCCTTAATTTCAGGGACAGAAAGTCTCATCTTTCTTTTACAGAGCTGGGGTGGTTTTGAATAGTTGATCTTTTCTTTCTTAAAATCATTTTACTGGGGGCTCGTACAACTCTTAACACAATCCACCCATCTACCCATTGTGTCAAGTCCATCTGTCCATTTGTTGCCATCATCATTCTTAAAACATGTTCTTTGTACTTGAGTCCTAGGTATGACCCACTATAGCATCGGGGATCTCTGGCAATCCCTGCTAAAGATCATCTTTCTAAAGGCATTTGAATGTACGTTTGTTGCCTTTGCTAGGTTGCCCTTGTCTCTGTATCACACTGGTAGGGCTTGTAGAGAGACCCCAAAGGGAGGTGGGGGAGCTGGAGGCCAAGCCCATAATTCTGACCACTTTTTGAAGATCTAGTGCATTCTATCTTGGCTGGTTGTAGGCCAACACAGTTTTCTCTGTAAACATCCATATTTCTTTCTTTATTTAAAAAAATATCTTTATTGGGGTTCTTACATCTCTTACCACAATCCATACATTCCTCTGATGTGGGAAGCACACTTGCACATCTGCTGCCATCATTTTTTTCAAAGCATGCTCTTCCCACTCGAGCCCCCTGATACCCGCTCCCCGTTTCTCCGCCCTCTAGCTCCTCCCTCCCTCATGAGCCCTTAATACGTTATAGATTAACTTATGAGAATCTGTTTTGCAGAAGGCTATGGGTGACAGTGGAAGCCCAAGATATGGTTTTGACAGCTACACAGGAAATAAGTCTCTGATGATTTCCCTCTATTCATAATGGAAAAATGCATATAAATTTGTTATCAAACCAGAGGGTATTAGAGACTCCAAGAGATCAAAATGATAAACCTGTTTTGGTCAGTTAAAACCTTGTGTCCCTTGATTCCCCCCCTCTGATACACTCTGGGTCTATTTTGCTTTCTTTTGTTTTTATTTTATAGTGGGGTTTACCTCTGATATTTTGTCATTGTAGGTATCTCTCTTGAATTGTTCTATGCCTTTTCTGCTTTTCATATATATATATATATATATATATGATTGATGAACCTTTAAAGACAACAAGTAGAATCAGAGTTCCTGGGGGGTGGGGGTGTACGGTGGGGAGAGTGAAGGGGAGCTGATAGCAAGGAGTTTAGGAAGAGAACGTTCTGAAACAGATTGCGGTAGAAATTGTACAACACTGCTTGATGGGGTTGAATGATGGAGGGGTATGGTTTAGCGTTAAACAAATGATGAATGAAAAGAAATAAAGACATCCCAAGCCTTTCCTGCTGCCCAAGTGGAGGGCTCACCTGGGAAAGGCTTGCTGTGCTTTGGAAGCCACTCTGGGTTGAAGTCACACGAGTCCACATGACTGTCCTTTGAAACGGACCCAGGAGGTAGATTCTTGGATAGAATCAAATGATGGTCACTCGTCCTTGGGCTGAGCTCATCCAGAGCAGCTGCAAATGACTGAAGAGCCTTCAGCTAAGCTCTGATCATGAGTTGCTCAACAAAGGGCCTCCTGACAGCATTCACCACCACCACCACAGCAACAACAACTCTCCCCATTTTGCTAAGAACAGTAAGCAGAGGCCACCTAAAAGCCTCCAAGGGCGGCTCTAAAGAAGTCAGAGTGGACACCACTGAGCACCACTGAAGAAGGGGGGTGCACACGCTCAAATGAGATGATCAGAAAATCCTTTTTTAGCACTTGGATGATTGGTGGGAGGTAGGGGGTCTGGTGGACATCAGTAAAGTAGTCAGGGGTGAGATGAGGAGTCCCAGTTTAGGCTGCTCAGTTAGTCTGGGCTGATGAGAGAAACAAATCCATAAACACACATATAGTTATACATATATATATATATATATATAATAACAATCACATATTGAGAAAACATCCCAGCCTGGTCCAGATCAAGTCCATAAGTTTGATATTAGCCCGTATGTCGGATACCAATCTATGAATTCCTCTTCGGACTCGAGAAACACAGGCAATGACACCAAATGCAGAAAGATTGCACACTAGTGGGAAGAAAGTCTTTGGATCCAGTGATGGTGTCAACATCTTAACATCGGCAAAGGTTTCTACTTGGTCTCTTCAGGTCCAGGGTTTTGGTGGCATCAGGGTTGGTCCACGTGGCTGCTCCTCAGGGATGTCTCTCAGAATCCAGCCTTGTCAGTAGTAAGCCTCCAAGAAAGTGGGCAGAGAGAGAAAATATCTGCTGCCTCCCGGGAGGAAAATACAGCAGTTTCCAGAATTCTCTGGGAAAGGCCATGCCCACCCAGAGGCCTCATTGGCTATGGTCCCATTGACAGACTAGACTCCACCCCTTCACTCTTAACTCTCTTAAGTTCCAAACTGATACCAGATGATGTAACTGCTACAGCTGCTTTGAATTTGAGAGATGGGAGACCAGCTAGGTGAACCCCCTCACATGAAGGGACTCACATTCATTAAGGACTGAAATACAAGGCCCACAACCCAGCCAGAGTAAAACACAAACAGATTGGGAGAAGCTCAGTGCCGGCATGGAGGATAGGGTAGAGATAAACGCGGGGGTGAATGGCAGGGACTGTGTGTGTGTGTGGGGGGGGAGGTCTGAGGACCTCTCATTCTTTCTTAAGGACATGGATGCTTTCTCAGTCTTAGGACCACTCAGAAACCAACGCCAAATTGATGGCTATTGCCTCCACAATAGATTCCGTGGTTATGCCCTGGTCTGAGAACCACAGGGTGGAAGTTCAAAACCACCCGCCTGCTTTGATGGCCAAGACGGAGGCTTTCGGCCCCACAGCTAACAGTCTGGGAAACTCCCAGGGCCACTGTGCTGCCCTGGCCTATGGGGGTCGCTGTGAGTTGACATCAACTCGGTGGTGGTGTTGTGAGCTAGTGCCCCGTGTTGCAGAGTGCAACTGCTCTCAGGGAGTGGGGCTTCCGTTCTTGTCTTTGCAGAAAGGAGTCGGGGGATGCAGTCCACGATGTGCTTAGCTGCTAAGAGATTCAAACCCACTGGTTGGATCGGAGGAAGAAAGAGCCGGCCATCAGAGATCATAACGATCCCAGCCCAGGAACCCCCCTGGGAGAATTCTACTGTGACATGGAATCATGGGTGAGGGACCCGGCAGCAGAACACCTAAGAGGGACCTCAGTGGCCAGGACTTTCTTAGGCAGGACCCTTAGCACCAGACCTTCCCACCGTTTCTTTTCAAGCCTAATGCTGCCCCCTCCTCAGTAGAAACTCGGAAACGGTCTTTATTGTAAGCATGGTGTGAGAATGCTTCGTATCCTGTCCAATGACAAAATAATAATAATTTATAAGTTATCAAGGGTTGGGAAGGGAGGGAAAATAAGAGGAGCTGATAGCAAGGGCTTAAGTAGAAAGAAAATGTTTTGAGAATGATGTGCTTTGTGTGCATGCAAAGTGTGCTTTGCATGCAATGGATGGATGTGTGGATTATGATGAGTTGTATGAGCCCCCAATAAAATTATTAAAAATAAATAAGTAAATAAATTTAAACAAAAAAAAAAAAAAAGAGAGAGAGAGA
>PVJH01035150.1:0-19955 GCA_004026705.1 Nesogale talazaci
TAAGAGACAAAATCAAGTGGCTGCAAGAAGACTCGGAGAAGAGAAGAAAGGAGTTGACCACCGATCCACTCTGGACCGGGCTCAATGGACTGTTGCCTTACCTCTTGCCACTGTGGGGCCCCCTCGTTAGTTTATTGCTTTTGCTTTCATTACGGCCAGTATTATTCAACAACCTCATGGCATTTATTAAGTAACAGACCGAGACCATTCAGTCAAGGCCCCTGCAAGTTCATTACTGTCACTTGGAGATGAGCGATCTCGAACATAGTGGCACACACGACTAGTATGTGATAAGACCCTCTGCCTCCATGAGCTGAACTTGACAGCCAATGACGGGTAAGATCAGGAGCACTCTTTACCAACCTAAGACAGGCCATGGTGACATTAGAAGACCATTGACCAACGACGGATAAGGACTGAGTGTGTGTCCTGACAACCTAAGACAGGCGGAGTTCCCGGGAGGATATTACTTGAAAAAATAAAAAAGGGGGAACTGTCAGGAGCCCTCCGGCCCAGACATGCTTGACCTGACTACAGGCTGGATATGCCTGAACTCTGTTGCAGTTTGTTGCCTGGGGTTTGTAGTTTGTCGCCTTTGTAACTGTAAACAGCCCTGGCCTCTGAAGCCTGACTTGCAGCTGTGCTGTCATTCACTTGTTAATTTTGAAGATCACGATATGCTAATTGCCTAAGCTTGCTTGCCCTATAAAACTAGCTTACTTCTCCCAAATCAGGAAAAAAAAAAAAAGAACCCCACCCCACCCCATCCCAGAAAAGATGTAACTACTGAAACAACATATGTGTGTATGTATGTATGTATGTATACATTATGATGAGTGCTGTATGAGTCCCCAATAAAATGAATTTAAAAAAATTTTTTAATTAAAAATAAATAAATAAATAAATAAAAGAAGGCATCCCAATCCAGTCCAGTACAAAGTCATAAGTCCAATAATAACCCATATGCCCGAAATCAGTCTATAAAGTCTGCTTCCGACTCAGGAAGCCACAGGTCAGCGGGTGCAGAATTCTGGCGCTGGCAGGGGTCTCCCCATGACTGCTCACTTCCAGGGTTCAGGTCCATCAACAGCATGCCACTCCAGCTTCAGAGGTCTGTTTTCATCAGGACAAAGCCATGTGGTTTCTCCAATGGCTACTCCAGCCTCCCAGCCGCCGCCATTCTGTGTTGCCTGTGGTTAATCATCTCTCTGAAACTAACTCCCCACAACTGGGGAAGATAGCTTCTCATCTTCACGAGGGAAATACCGCGAGATTGCCCAGGAGTCTCAGGTGAAAGCCATGCCCACACGGAGGCCTCATCGGCTACTCAATGGCTTTCTCCTGATTAGCAGGTCAGACTCCACTCCTACATTTCAATCATAAAATTAACATAAGCACATGACTGCCACACACTTGTTTTCTGTCCTCCTATGAATCCAGCTTAAACCTCTGGCAGTTCCCTACTAATGCACTTGCTGCAACTTTTCTTGGATGGTCTTTAGCAAAAGTTTACTTGCATGTAAGAGCAATCACAGTGTACAATCTGAGGATTTGTGGAGTCACTTTTCTTTAAAGTGAATGGAAAGTGTGATCTTTTCCAGTGATCGTTTCATTTGGCCAAATGGATGTCTTCCAAATTTACTGGCATAGACAAGGGAGTGCTTCCAGCGCTTCACCAGCTTGTTGAAACATTTCAGTCGGCATTCCATCCATCTCCTGGAGCTTTGTTCGAGCTTAATGCTTTCAGGGCCGCTGGCCTTTCTTCCTTAAGTACCAGTGGTCCTTACTCATATGCTACCTCTGGAAATGGTGGCATGTCAACTAGTTCTTTTTGATACAGTGAGACACCATGTGCTTTCTCCATCTCCTTCTGATGTTTCCTGCATCATTCCATATTTTGCCTTTATTGTCATTTCCTCTTGAAATTCAAGACTTGAATTCTTTCTTGAGTTTAAGATATGCTGAGCATGTTGCTTTTTGTTTTCTACCTCTAGGGATTAGCATGTCTTGTTTCAATATTCTACTTTGTCTTCTGGAGCTGCCCTTTAAAATCTTCCATTCGGCAATTTCTCTTCATCCGTTTCTTTCATCTGTTTTAGCTAATCTACTATTCAAGGCAAGATTCGGAGTCTCTTCTGACATACACTTTGATCTTTTCTTTCTTCCCTGTATTTTTTTTTAATTTTATCTCCTTCTTTTTTTTTTAATTCATTTTATTGGGGACTCATACAGCACTCATCATAATGTATACATACATACATACATATGTTGTTTCAGTAGTTACATCTTTTCTGGGATGGGGTGGGGTGGGGTTTTAATGACCTTTTGCGTTCTTTCTATATATTGTTCGTGATGTCCCCTCACAATTCATACGGTTTTCTGCCATTAGCGTTCAATGCACCAAATCTGTTCTTGATATGTCCTCCATACTCAGGTGGGATAGACTCAAGGTTGTATTTTGGCACTCGTGGACTTGTTTTCATTTACTTTAGCTTCGCATTGAACTTACAGATGAGTGATGGTCTGTTCTGCGGTTGGTCTAGTTTTAACTGCAGATGCTGAGTTTCTCCATCGGGTCTTCCCACAGACGTAGTGAATTTGCTTTCTATGTATTCCATCTGGAGAGGCCCATGTGCACAGTTAGTTACCTTTTGTATTGTAGACAAGGGATATTTGTGATGAACAAGTCATCGGTCTTGTAAAATTCCACCATGAGCTTTGTTTCTATCACCAATCTATATTTTCCAGCTATTGTTCCTTCCTCTTTGTTTCCAACTATTGCATTTTGATTGCAAATGGTTATCAATGCATCTTGATTGCATGTTTGATCAGTTTCAGGCTAAAGATATTGGTAGAATTCTTCAGTTTCTGCATCTCTAGCTTTAGTGGCTAGGGCATACATATAAATAATAGTTGCTTGGATTTCCTTGAATGTGCAAAACACATATAATCTTCTCACTGATGATATTATATTTCAAGATAAGTCCTTAAATATCCTTTGGGATAGTGAATGTATTGCCATTGTGATTCATCATGGCATTCACAGCCTAGTAAACTATAGGACTGCCTGATCAAGATGGCCAAACCAGTCCATTTCAGCTTACTAATGCCCACAATATCTTTATGAGTTCTGAGTTCTGATTCATTTTTGATGGCTTCCTAGATTAATAACTTTTACACTCCAAGTTCTGATTGCTAGTGGAATTTTGCAACTGTTTGTTCTCATTTTGAGTTCTGAGGGCTTTACTCCATTCCCATCATTCAGGTCGACTCTACTTCGTTAAGGCGGCTCTTCCTTGGTCATATTCTGAGTGCTTTCTGATTTGAGTTCATCTTCGGTCAGTGGTCTGCTTCTATTCACTGGTATTGAAACACCAGTGACATTGCTTCACACATCACAGCAACATACAAGCCACCAGTGGACAACAAATGGACAGGCAAGTGGCAGAGGTACTGTGATGGGAATGATCCATTCGAAAGTAGGCTTGTGGTGTGGAAAGTCTGGCTGAATGACTGGAGACCCTTGGGGGTGGCACCTTTCCTCATCTACACAGCATCCCTTTAATATGGGCAGGGCTTGAGTAAGAGCATAGGGACACAGAAAGACTTTTAGTAACTTGTCTCCTATCACCATCAACAAAGTCATGGCCCCAAGCAGAAGGTCTCTGTTGAGAAGTCACGTGGCCTACTGCCCCAAGTAGGAAAAGTCTATGGTTGATAGGAGGCAAGTAGGTCAGAGTGTAACTGCAGCCTAGCTGGTCCATGCAACTTGGGACAAGACGCTACCCTAAAAGTTAGTGGTTTAAACCCACCCAACCTTTCCACAGAAGAAAGGCCTGGTGAACTGCTATCATGGTGATGACAGCCAAGAGAGGCTCCATGAGTCCAAGGCCAGCTTGCCAGCAGATAACAACAACACAGTGTCTGAGCCTTATCTGAAACTGTGAGAATGGAAGCTCACCCACACAATCATGAAGCCACAGCCCACAGTATTCTGCAGAGGCTTCCTGGACCCCGGCCATAACTGCAAAGAGAAAGTCCACTTATCTTACTGAGAAAGTAAGAACTTCTAGACAAGAGTGTTGCTCTCAAATACAACTGTTTCTTTAAGATGTCCTCCTTTCTTGGGAATGTTATCAGAATACAGTCAATCTCATTAGCAAATTGCTTTAGAAAAACAAGGACCCCTGTTCTGCTCCTTTAGTTCTGTGGTATTTTCCAGTAAACTGAAGAGGCCAAAAGACCTGGTGTTACAATATTTTCTTTGAAGGATCAAAGAGAAGCCAAAATAAAGACTGCATCTAGAGCTGCCCCAAAGCCACAGATTCCTAAGATGCAAGTGCCTGTGCAGCCCTATCCTCAGGCGGCTGCTCACCTCACTGCTGCCTCAGGAGGGAAGCATGTGCCTGCCAGTTCTCGGGCACTTGATGCAGAGTGTGTGTGTGTGTGTGTGTGTGTGTGTGTGTGTGTGTGTAGGTGTGGGAGTGCCACAGGGATCCAGCTCTTTTATTTCCAATAAAACAACAGGTAGGGATAAGCTGGAATACACCTTCTTCATCTTCTTTTTTAAAAAACACCCCTTTCAACTATAAGACCAACACATGTTTGTCACAGGAAAACTTTTAAAAAATTATAGGACAAAAAGAAGTGGAGGGGGGGGGGAGTTTGAAACTCCTCTTGAAACTCTATCCAATGAGATCACCCCAGTCCACATTTTAAAGCATGTCCTTCTGCTCTTCCATCCATGTCCTTCTGCTATTCCCTCCATCCTTCAACAGAATTGAAATCACACTGTTGTTAGTCTTGCGGTTCTTCTTCTTCCTCCATATCCTTCCTCCGGAAAACCGGCCTGGTGTCATTTGTACACATCCACGGGGTGCTCTGATGGAGGCCAGGAAAGTCAACCAGGTGTGCTGTCAATGAAATCACTAGTTGTCAAACCTCCCCTGTCCTCGGTGGCATGGTGGTTTTGAGTAGGGTTGAGATCCACAAGGTCAGTTGTTCAAAACTATCAGCTGGCTGAGAGAGAAAGACAGGGCTTTCTACTCCCATAAAGAGTTAAAGAGTTAAGTGTTGGGAACTCGCCAAAGCAGTTCTAGCTTGTCCAATAGGGTCGCTATGAGTCAGTATCAGTAATAGGATATAGCCATGGAGAGTCCCTCACCTCTGCCTCTACCTGACTCCTCCCCTGAATTCTCTAGCATCCCCAGGAAGCTCAGGGGGGGTTCACAACCAACATCTGGAAAGTCTGAGACAGTGAGTGTCTCCGGTTACCTTCTAGAACAATCCTTGCCATTTCTGCATTGTATCTGCTTTCCTTTGCTCTGCCATGCCGGCAGCAAGGATCTTACACATCAGTCCATGGCTAGCACCTCATGGTACAGAAAGTTTCCGAGTGATTCTGCATTGGACCAGTAAGTTCTCTGTCTAGCTACCCCAAAACCCAGTGTGCTCCGGGGGCAATAGACACGCCAAGGTTTCATACAGGAGTTTCACTTTCACAGCTGCTTCCAGGTGGTATCAAACCAACCCCCCCACCCACCCACCCTCCCACCCCCGGCCTCATCCATCCTCATGGAGAACAGCTGAGACAGAAGAGAACCACCTCAGCGATAAAGACAATAGGACTTTCAAAAGTTGATGGGAAAAATGGCATGAAGAAGCCATGGGGTTTTTCCAGTACACTTTGAAACCCCTTCCTTTTTATGCAAGCAGATTGTCCCGTCCTCTTCGTCCAAGGTAGCTGATGGGTTTGAGCAGCCGACTTTTCAATGACCTAACCACTTCTCTGCCCTGCTCCCTGTATTTACAGAACTACCACTATGGGGGAGCTACAGGGCCCTTTCTGAAACAGAAAACAAAATGAGAGAAAGAATCCCAAAGTAACACAAATAGCTTGCCCCTGTGATACTTTGCTTCTGTTCTTGGAATTCAGAAGTAAGAGGGAAGAGCAAAAATGGCAAGAATGAAAATCCAGAGCAGGGATGGGCAAACTATGCCCCCCATTCCCGGCCAGATCCTGCCTCTAGCTTTGGCAAATGAAGTTTTACACATTTTTATTCTTAATTAAGAGAGGGGTTGACATTTCGGATCATCTGTATTGTATTCCACAGTTTAAACCCCTCCAATAATTTTTCTACCTCCACTTTAATTTCTCTCCCTCCTGGAGTACCCTTCCTCCCCCCTCCTAAGTTAACCCTTGTCAACCCTGGAGTCTTATTTCCTCATCCTCCTGCCCTTACCTCCTGCCCCCATATGTTCCCAGAAGCTCTATTTCCTTCTGTATGAAAATCATTGACTGGTTTGTTTGGTTGTTTTTCTGCCCCCATCACCACCATCAGCAGCATGTGCCCTGCTGTGATTGGCTAATTCCACTCAGCAAAGGTTCCCCAGGCCCATCCAGGCCATGAGAGCCCATCACTGGTTTTTAACCATGCATCGTGTGTCTGTACCAGTTTCCTTACCCCTTTCTCCTGCTGGTGGACATCTGGGGACAACATCTTATTTATGACTGCTTTGGAAGGAAAGTGGCAGACATGGCCTGTCTGGTAAGTAGAGCCTCACATACTCGGCATCTGCTTCTTGACAGAGATGGAGTCCTGAGTCCTGATCTAGAGAGGGGTCCAAGGCAAGGGAGGGCCAAAGGCACCCTCTGGGGACTGGATGGGTGTGAGGGCAAAGAGAAGAGGAGGTGCCTGGAGAAGGAATAGACCCCGAGGCCTTCACCCCTCAGCCCTCACACGCTGTCACCACATGCGAAGTGCTGGACGGTCGGTCTTTCTTTGGCCTCTCTGGTCAATGATTCTTATTACCCTTCCTTCTCACTGGATTGAGGCCAATTCTACACATCCAGAGGTAAGTTCACAAAATAGCTCTTTTCCCAAACGACCCAGCCACACGTTCTAAAATAGGGCTTCCCCAGGGATCTTGTATAGCCACAGACTCTCCAGTTGGGCACTTCATGGGGGAAAATGTGATTTCTCTGCAAGGGGTCAAACCAGAAGGAGCTGGTTTAAAGTCCTGTTCTAAAACGCTTCCCCAAGTTGGCTTTCTAGAACCCACAAAGGATCACTCTGCAGGGAGACAGGCGCTGAAGAGGTCCACTCTGGTTTTGAGATTTCCTGCTCCGAGGGTCTGGAAGGGTTGCAGCACTCAGCGGAGACCACGAGCCGGCCGTGCTCGGTCTGAGTCAGGGACTCTGTGCGGGGCAGTGATGGTCTGCCAACAGGGCGCGGCTTTTCTTGCGGATGCTTCTGCTTTCCACCGGAGAGGAAGTGGGCGCTGGAGCTGGATCAGGACAAAGTGGCTCCTTGAAAGCGTCTGGAGTCATCTCCAGGGTGACGCGCAGAGCTCCTGAACAAACGCCCCGCGCACAGAATTGACAACGAGCCAGTTCTTCTGAGGACTCTGGGGGAACAACCTGAGATTCCTATTGCTGTTTGACTTGGCATCTGGTTTTCCACTCCACCCAGCCCTCAAAAAGCTATCTGCCGCCATGCCCAGGGCTCCGAGCAGGGAAAGCATATGACCCAGATGGGCTGTGGCGGGCAGGCGAGAAGGAGGAGGAGAACACTGGTGCTTGGGGCCAAGCAAGGGGTCAGAAGCGAGAGATGGTTCACGATGGTCCTTTTTCCATGGAACCACACTGCAGAACGCACTCCAGGGGAGGAGGCAGCAAGCACTGTGGGTAGGTGCATAGGCTGATCTGAGATGGAACACACACACACACACACACCCCGATTTGACACTGGGGCCTGTGTGTCTATGTTGTGGTCCCAGCTCAGCCCCCATTATGGAAAAGTGAAGCCTCTTCTTGAAATTGTATTGAGGCCCTTACATAAGGGAGTGTGTGGTGTAAAACCCTTGGCATAACACCCTGGTATGGAGTCAATCATCTTGAGCCCAAGCTTTCTGGGTGCGACTGTTGCTCCTTTACGACGCTGCATGGCAGCCACATAGCTAGGCCTGGGTACTGGTAATCCCTTCCACTTGCAATACCTCCACCTCCCGGTCCTGCACACCTTCATCAACTACCTCATTTCTACTTAGGTTTCCCCCCAGGAATTACCTCCTCTGTGAATTTCCTTGGTTCTTCCAGGTAGAGTCAGGAAGGGGGCTGCATTGCCCTGTTGATTACTTTGGACCATAGTTGTTGTCAACTCAGACACACTCTTATCTTCTAGGAGTCCCAGGGGAGCAGCGAGTTAAATGTCAGACTACTGACTGGAAGGTCAGCAGTTCAAACTCCTCCGGTGATCCCCGGAGAGAAAGGTGAACCCGTGTGCGCCTATATTGTCAGCTGTGGGCACGAGGACGCCATCCTTCGTCTCCGTGCCAGCACTACTACATAGTTAGTTACTAAATAAATGGCTGAGGGGATTCCAGTTGAAATCAAAAACTAGTTCCAGTCGCTCAAAAGTGGCAAGTGGAAGCCGTCTGTTGACAGAGGGCATGGAGTTTCCAGGATCTCCAGGAATCCCTGATCACCCCAAACAAAGTCGTCACCCTGGTTGGCTTATTTGAGTGAGATTAGGACCTGGCTCTACAGGCTCTACTTGTGCGGTTTTGTGGCTTGGGTCCTTCTGTATATTCTGGTCTGGTCCTGGATCCCACAAAAGTTTCAGGTCATGTTGAAGATGAATAGTAAAATGAGTTCATGGGGGAGATTTTGGGTTACCGGGGCTTCAAGTAAATTTGGGGGGTGGGTCACAGGATGGCCAGCGCTGTGTGTGTCAGAGAACAGCCGTGATTGGGGACAGAGAGGAAGGGGGAGGATCTTAAATGATCAGGGTGTAAATCCTGAAGAAACCCTGACTAAAAGCAGCAAAGCCTGCAAGCCCCCCGTGACCCCCACCCCACCAAGGCAGAGGGGAGGGCATGAGCTCAGTGCAGCAGCCCAGTCGGATCCTCCTCCTTACTTTGTGAATCTTGTGAGATGATGGCAATGGGTGGAAAGGGCTCTTTGTCAAATGAAGTTCTGAAACACAGGCTCTTCTGCCTCGTCTCTGATGTAAAACTCATGTATCTCTTAGCTTCGTGTGCTGGTCCTGCATGCCACAGACCTCTATAGTCCAGTCCTTGCGACAATCTGCTTTAACCGTAGCAAAGTCTCCTGGCAAGGAGCAAGAACAGACTACTCAGGGGGACACAGATGTTTGACTGTCGTGGTCCCAGAGCTTCCCTCGCCAACCCTGCCTTCAGCTGGATGTAGCCCGTTGCATTCCTCCCAGAAAGCTTTATAAATCCCAGTGTCCATTGGTGGTGGCGCGGAGAAGACTGTGAAGTGCCAGACAGTGACCCCCAGCCCTTTCCTAGATGTACTGAGGGTGGAAATCCCCAAACCCCCAAGCCTCCCTTAGTGAGAGAAAAGCTTCTTACTTCAGGAGAGTGTTTAGCTTTTCAGTGTGTGTGTGTGGGGGGGTGTTGGGGGGGTTGTCCTAGAAATATACGCTAGACTACCAACACCACAGTGGGCTGCCTCAGTTCAGGGTACCTCCCTCTACTCTCATCTCTGCCGCTGTCCACCTGAGGACCTGGGGCAGTCAGAGCCCTCTCTGAACCTCCGTCCCAGTTTCTGAAAGATCACATTAGATGACTGCAGGTTTCATCAGACCTCCTTGGATGACTTGGTCCTGAAATGAGCAAGCCATGAATAGGGCTGGGGTGTGATCTCTTGAACATGGGAGGTCTGAAGTAGGTTCGATATGGACCTGCTTTGGCAGAACCCCCTGAGCTGGCTGGGTACTCCTCCCTATGGCCGCCTTCTGTGTGTGAGCAGGAAGTCCTCGGACACACACATCTGATGAAGGGACACCTCCTGCTAGCCCTTTCTCACTGCCCTCAAGCCCTTACTGATCCATAGCCCCCCTGTGGAATAGTGCAGACCTTCCCCTGTGGCTTTCCGGGGCTGCATATCTCTCTGGGAGCAGAAAGCCTATTTTTTCTTCCATGGAGTGGCTGGAACCGACTGTTTAGCAGTCCAAGGGCTCACTGTTATGCCACGACTACCAGACCTTGACTGCTATGTAAGTTTGTCTTCACTGTGAGACCTTGGAACCAAGCGCTGCTCATAACCCATTCTTCATCACAGGCACCAGCACATGGCAGTTTTTCAATCCCTGAAGACAGGCTAAGGAAGAACTGCCTGCATTTGCTCCAACTTAACCACACATCGGACTGACAGACTCACTCGGGTACAGATCTCCTGGGGTCGCTCCCTGCGATCAGCCCCTGTGGCATCTCGGGCTGTGGAGGTGGAGGCAGGAGAATGTCTGTGAAGAGCCTGACGACTGTTATCTTGTCCCCCAACACAGCCATTCACCGGTGTGCTGCTGGGGAGTGGGGTGTTCATTTTTGCCCCAGCCGCAGGATGCTGGGCCTGATGACTGAGCCGTCCTGAGCCCTCGGCCACCACCGACTCTCTAAGGGTCACAGTTTCCACTCCAGTTAAGATCAGCCCGTGGGTACCCAAGTAAAAAGGCTCGACCTTGGCTAGTGGAATTCTGTCTAACAGCAGCCGCTCCTGACCTCTGAACACACCAATGAGGTTGTCAGTGAGGGCCGTGAGGCTGCTCGGAAGATGCGTGTAAGGACACCAGGTCTAGCACACAGCCTGGCCTGGAGACGGAGCTGGTCTGCTGTGTTCTACACTACCCTGACCTGGTGATGCCAGCCTGGCCCGTCTCTGATCTGACACTCGGATCTGACACTTTGGGCCCTTCACCGTCACAGCGATCTGGATTCGGGGGTTCCCAAAAAGGCAACTCAAGGACAGGCTCTACTTTCCCTCTGGATGGCTGTTGTGTTTTCCTGGCACTGTGGATACTGGCTGGAAACCCCAAGGGCTCCTGCCACCCGCCCAACAGAGGAATGTGGGGAGATTTACGAGCTGTGGGCAAATCCATGTTTACTCCCCAACGACCGATGACTCGTCCCCACAGCCACAGCCACAGCCGAACTCAGCTGAACGCCGGGGTCTCTGGGCCACTTATCAAACCCAGATCCTGTTTGTTCTGCTACTGCACAACGAGAGGGGCCCTGAAACCAAGACAGCCCCCAAGCCCATCTCTCCTTAGAGGACAAAGAAGAGCAGCAGGGGGCGGGGGTTTAGAGAGACCTGAATGCCTATCCCCAGGCACACCAGTGGTGGTGAGCTTACGCTCTGGTTGCTAACTGCAAGGCCAGCAGTTTGAAACCACAAGCTACTCCACGGGAGAAAGATGAGGCTTTCTGTTCCTGTCAAGAAGGAGAGTCTGAGGAACTTGCAGGCCCAGTTCTCCTCTGGGCTACATCCAGATTCGCTGTCAGTTGGCATCGACTCGATGGGTTTGGGGTTTGGAGTCAACGCCAGCTCTGCTGCCATTTTGTGTCATGTCACACTTTTCTTTTTTCATAAAATAGAGACACAGGATATCAAGGGACTGTGCATAGTTATGTGTATTTTTGTTGTTCCATACTGCCAGACTCGGTCAGTAACCCGCCCTCCCCCCCCCCCCCCCCCCCCCCCCCCCCCCCCGAATCAGTTCTCAGTTAAATGCTTTATAAAGTAAAAGCATTACTGGAAAACCTCTTAGTAATAGATACAAACAATCCTAAGCCCATAAATACAGGTGTCTGACAGCTCTCAAGGGCATGGTTTCTGGTACACGTCCTTCAGACTCGAAGATTTCGTCAGCAATCTACACGCGAATGGCATCAGATTAAAAACTCTACTGCAACATATTTATGGAACAGACCCTGTGCCAACTGAACACTGTTTATTATCTATGGGGAGAAATGTGGAATACGAACAGCTCCTGGATTACGCCCGAGATCCATCCCCAAATCCGTCTTGAAGTTGAACTTGCGTGTAAGTCAGAACAGGCAGCGATGGTTCCTATCTAATGTCAATTTGTCAAATGTCTATCTTGGTGTAGAGCATACAGCAAGTCTTTCTACGCATAAAGAAACATATTGGTCACAATAGGACATCTTTACCATAGTAATAGCAACATGGTGATGCATGTCACGATGTAGGTACACTTATGAGCTTTATGCATTTTAAGTATTATATTGAAAACTTTAATATAATATTTTGTAGCTACCTTTGGGCCACAAGAATCCATTGTATATGGTCTACATTTTTCTGGGACACTTCTTCAGCAGTTTGTTGTTCCATGACTGCCAAGCAGCCACTCCCCCTTCAGGGCTCCATGTCACCTCATTGGAGGTGCCTTTCCTAAATGGGCTGTATTCACTGAAGGTTTAATTTTCCACACTTTCTCCCATCATTTACCTAGAACCTATTTGGGTTCTATAACGTGGGTCTGCAAATTAACTTTTTCCAAGTAGCAAATCAATTATTCTCTCATACTCAATCTAGCACACCTCCACACTGATTCATATTTGCACTCTCCTTGGGACTCTTATTTCCATTAAGGTCTGACTGGACCGACTTCCTCTTGCTTAGCCAGAGGTTAGTAGTTTGCCAATACCAACTGATGTTCATTAAAAAAGGGTTTTATACAACATTACAAAATCTGATAGGCTATCCCTCTTCTTTTGAAAACATTTCTTGGCCACAATTGTTTTTCTTTAATTCAGAAAGATTCTATGAAGATCTCACAATATAACTTGGAACCTATGCAAGGCCATCCATCACATGACTGCATCAAAGACTACAGATGAATACTTAGTTATCCCAAAGTTATACTTTACAAGGAGGTCCAAAAGTGATGCCTATGCGATCAGCCTCGTAACTTTTCCTGCTATCTGTGATTCTCTCTTTATCCGACTCCCACTCAGAAAATAAAGGCATAGAATGGCATGTCTCATTCTGAATTTGCCTATACAGGTCGACTTTTTCCTCTTTTCATGGCCTAGCTTGAAAAATATACACAGTTGTCCATAGGGTTGGTAAATAAAGATGGCGGGTTCAGTTTATCAGACTGGAAATCCAGAACAGCTTTAATGGCCAGCAACAAGGGAATGGCCCGATGGACGACAGGCCATCAACACTACAATATGCACTAGGCACAGTCAGGAAAGATCCTAATGTATTATCTTGCAGTATAAAAAAGCCCCAAATAACAGATTGTAGAGCCATCAATACAGTATGGTGTAATTTTTGCAAAAAGGAGGGAATGCTTAAAGAGAGACCACAAATGATTTTTAAGGGTATTTGTCTATTATGTAAAGGTCTGATGAGAGAGTCGGCAGGGTCTCTAGGAGGGACCATTTATGGGGAAGGCCTGGGGTTAAGTGAAGCAAGGAAACTGTGTTTACTTGCAAGGCTTACATTTATACATGGATACATCTACTCTGTCCTGTAGGGTCCCTAAGAGTTGGATTTGATTCAACAGCAGTGAGTTTGGTTTTGGCTTGTTTGTTTGCTTTGGGGGGGTGGGGTTAATTCAGGGATGTGGAATATCTGGCCCATGGGCAGCATAAGACTTCCCAAATCATCAATATCAGCTAACATCACACACCTCACCAAAGAGAAGCAGGTCCAGCCATCACTTTCCAAAAACCCAGTTACTGCCATTGAGTGGATGCTGACTCATAGGCAATGTCCCGAGAGGATAGGATAGAACTGCCACTTGTGGCCTTTAAGGCTTGAAGATAAATAAGTGGCCACCTGGCTCAGAAGTAACCAAGCCCACATGGCAGAAGCACGCTAGTCTGCGTAATCACGAGGTCTCAAAGGGATCAGGTATCAGGCATCAAAGAACAAAAAAATCATATCATAGTATTCTTACCTTCCCAATATGATAGCTGAAGACAAATGGGTGCATAAGCAAATGTCGTGGAGAAAGCTGATGGTGCCCAGCTATCAAAAGATATAGCATCTGGGGTCTCAAAGGTTTGAAGGTAAACAAGTGGCCATCTAGCTCAGAAGAAACAAAGCCCACATGGAAGAAGCACACCAGTCTGTGTGATCACAAGATGTTGAAGGGATTAGGTATCAGGCATCAAAGAACAAAAAGTCATTGTGAATCAAGGGGAGTGCAGATTGGGGACCCAAGGTCCATCTCTAGGCAACTGCACATCCCCTTACAGAAGGGTTGTGGGGAGGAGATGAGCCAGTCAGGGTGCAGTGTAGCAACAGTGAAACATACAACTTTTCTCTTGTTTTTTTTTTGTGGGCACTACTGCCCTGGTGGGAGTCGGAGGCCCCGCCTTGCTCTTGGAGAGCTGCTGCTGGATTTAAACCACCAACCCTGTGGGCCCCAGTCCCGCACTCAACCACTATGCCACCGAGGCTTAGCCCCTTGTTTGTTTGTTTGTTTCTCTAGTTCTTAAATATTTCCTCACCCCCTCACTCCCCACCCCCTTATCATGATGGCAATTCTACCTCACAAATCCAGCTAGACAAGAGGATGTACACTGGTACAGATAGGAACAGAAAAGCAGGGAATCCAGAAGAGATGATCACTTCAGGTTCAGTGGTGAGAGTGGTGGTACTGGGAGGGTGGAAGAGGGTGGGCTAGAAAGGGGGTACCAATTACAAGGATTTACGTATATCCTCCTCCCTGGATGATGGACAACAGAAAAGTGGGTGAAAGGAGATTTTGGATAATATATAATAATTATAAATTATCAAGGGTTCATGAGGTAGGAGAGGATGAAGAGGGAGGGGAAACTAAGGAGCTTATTCGAAGGGCACAAGTAGAAAGCAAATGTCTAGAGAATGATGATGGCAGCAAAAGTACAAATGTGCTTGACACGACGGATGGATGTATGGATTGTGCTAAGAGTTGTATGATTCCCCAATAAAATATTTTTTTTTAAAAAAGAACTGTCCCCTGTGAATTTCTAGAAGAAATTCTTTATAGAAGAAAACTTCGTCTATTCCCTCAGAGCTGGCTTGCGGTTTTGAACTGCCGACCTGGTTGTTGGCAAACCAACTTGTCAGCATTACACCACCAGGACTCCATTTTAGAGGTGAGATAATTAGATATTTGACCAAATAGAGCATGCTAATGTTTAAGCTGATAATTTGGTAGGGTCCAAAAATTACATTATAAATATCCAAGCAGCCATCGACAGATATAAAAAGGCTCCTCGCCCCTGGGCTAATGGGCTCACCCCCATTTTGTGGGTGTGTCACTACAGATATTGTTTCAAGAAGGGGTCCTAGTGGCACAGTTAGTAAGCATGCCTCTGATGACCCCAAAAGTGCCCTTAGGGCACTTCTACTCTGTCCTGTGGGCTTGAGAAGTCTTAAAATGGACTCAATGGGAATGGGTTGTGAAGTTCAAGCCTTGCTGTGACTGCCTGCGTTGCTTGTCCTGCAGTCCCTTCGGTGCCGCAGTGGAATGCTGCTCTTTTAGTGGACACGTGGTACGGTAGCGCCCAAACCCAGAACACAGAGCCTCAGCCCCAGGAACATGTGTCTGACCTCACCCCGAACCCTGCAGGCAGGTATCTTGGAAACACGGCAGTCTGAAAAGCTGTGCTCAGAATAGGGGACCCGACCCCTTTACTGTCATGATTTGGAGGCCAGTCGTGAGTAGAATTCAGGATTTCTGACCACAGTTCCATCCAAGAGGCCAGGAAGGGTCCTAGCAGAGCGTTCCGACAGGTGAACAGAGAACATTGGCAAAGCTAGAGAATCTCCTTGGTCCATCGGATGAGGACTGTTCAGATCCAGCGACCAGCTGGCACAGGGTGGGTGGAGGAGGAGTGATTGGTCCAGAACAAAAGATGTGGGGCTTTATCTTCACTATGTTATGGTACTGAAGAAAGAATAACACCAACTACAAGTTACTGCACAAGGTGGCACAGTAGTTAAGTGTTGGGCTGCTAACCACAAGGTCAGTAGTTTGAAATCATCCGCTGATCCATGGGAGAGGCTATCTCCTCCCATAAAGAGCTACGGTTTCAGAAACCCACAAGGCCAGGGTGGCTATGAATCGGGATTGACTCAATGGCAGTGAGTTTCGTTTGGGATTTGGGAAATGGCATAGCTGCTGAAGCATTCTCTATGACCCACCAGGTGAGCAGTTAGAAGTCCCTCAGGGGTACCTCAGAAAAAAGACCTGGAGGACTGCTTCCAAAATTCCACAGCTTCGGAAAAACCTGCAGAGGGGTTGTCTTGTGCTAGGCTGGGCTGTGTGAGAACTGCCTCAATAGCTTGGGTTTGTTTTCTAATTGACCATACATAACATTAGATACATTCTCATTAAATTCTAATACTCAATCCACGAGGCAAACTGTACTAGTATCTAGTGCTCAGAGCCTCATTTGTATCGCCTCATTGATTAGGGCTGTGGCATCTTTCCCGATGCTTCTTCAATCTGTATGCTGTGCAAATACGCTATGAGGTTGGGGTATATGAAGAAGAACTTGGCACCAGGATTGGAAGAAGGGTGATTAACAGCCTGCAGTGTGCAGATGGCACAACTCTGCTGATGAAAATGAGGAGACTTGAAGCCCTTGCTGATGAAAAATCAAGGATTGCAGTCTTAGGTATGGATTACAGCTCCATGTCAAGAAGACCAAAATCCTCACACCAGGACCAACTGGTGACATCATGGTAAATGGAGAAAAGGTTGGCATTGTCAAAGGGTTTTTGTCTTGCATGGAACCACAATGAATGTTCATGGAAGCGGCAGTCAAGAGCCAATGACACATTGCATTAGGCACCTCTGCTGCACAAGATTTCTTTAAAGTGCTGAAGAACAAGGGTATCACCTTGAGGACCCAGGCCATGGTATTTCTGATCATTATATATGTGTGTGTGTGTATGTGTGTGTGTATGTGTATATAAAATAGAGAAAAGAATAAATAGAATTGATGACTTTGAAATCTGGCGCTGGAAAAGACTCATGGATTCCCAAGGACAAACATATCCATTGTGTAAGAAGTACAGTCAAAATGCTCCTTGGAAAAGAGATTCACACTTTGGACATGCCATCACCCGGTAGTGGTTATCTTACATTTTGGACATGCCATCAGCTGACACTTGGTGTCTCACACTTTGGACATGTTATCACCTGGTAGTGGGTGTCTCACACTTTGGACATGTTATCACCTGGTACTTGGTCTCTCACACTTTGGACATGTCTTCACCTCATACTTAATATCTCATATTTTGCACATGTTATCACCTCATACTTGGTGTTTCATACTTGGAACATGTTATTAGGACCGGCCTCTGGAGAATCATGCTTGCTAAAGGAAAGTGTCCACACAAAGGGGGAAGACCTTCAACTCTCCAGACTGACCCACTGCTGGACCCGTGAGTTCCGTTGTGAGGGCAGCGTCGGACCACACAGAGTTTCCTTCGTGGGTGCATGAGGTGGCGATGAGTCCTGAGTCCTGAGAGTGTACAAATGAAGCTCTGAGCATGAAGGTCACTTGCCCTTGGCCCGCAGAGCTTGAATATGAAATCAGAGCATCTGTCATGGCAGGTTATCTCCCACAGAGCACTCTATGACTACCTATACAATCTATGACCTTGGGAAGACTCAATGTCTTGAAATAAAGAGATGAGATTTGCAAAGCAGAGCACTGCTCCTGGGCCTCCCCCTCCCTGAGCTCCTGCCTCATATGACCTTGGAGGGACATTCAAGAACACTCTCCTGGCTACTCTCAGGAGGACCAGAGCCGACTACATAGTAACAGTGTTTGTATGGGGCAGAGTGGTTTCAGTTACCACAAAATAAAACCAAAAACAGCCATTCCAGATGACTGCCTTCTCATCTCCTTTCATAATCCCACTTGCAAGCAGTCTGGATATTCAATTTAAAATGAATTAAGGAGGCAAATTAAGGGAGGCCGGACGGCAGTCCCAGCTTCTAAAAACACACCGTTAATGAACATCACATTCCACTCGAGGCCCAGAGAAGGTGACCTTTGTACTCATAAACTTTATACATCCTTTGTGGCCAGAGCCACCTCTGTGCCAAGACCCTGTCTCCAAGCTGGCTGAGCATGTCTGCTGGAAGATTCAGTCCCAAGGGTCCAAAGGAGGTCTGTGCAACCCCAGGGAGCTGGCCCCCACTCATTCCAAATGGGCTCGGGCCGTGCCATCTGCTGCCACTTGATCCAAGAAGCCCCTCCAACAGATTGCACTGCTGAGGCAAAGCACCAGGCTTTGTCTCTGGACCCCTGGATTATTCCCACACCACTCTCGTTTCTCCTATCATCTTTGGCCTCTGCCCTGGCAAACGGATTTTCATGTCACCAAATGGTCCCCCGCTTTGCTACATGGGCACTCTGCATCTGAATAGCCTCTGATGTGATCGTCCCACATAGAAAAACTCCTGCTATGCCCTCAACCTGAGGGACTTGTCAAGTGTCCCTGCTAGGCCAGGAGGGTCAGTCAGCATGCATTGCCAAATGCCCTCCTTGGCCAGGGCCCTGCACCCACACTCCCTCTTCCTCTCTGCTTCTCCAGAAAGTATGGAGGAGTGGACAGGAGAGATGCTTTGAAACTTTGTGTCCAGGGTGAAAAGCCCAAGCCCCCCATAATAGCTGTGAGACCTGGGACAGTTTGCCGCACTTTCCAGAGCATTCCCACTACTCTATAGCATGGCTCCACCTTTGCTTGTGAGGGCGGTGGTGAGAATTAAAAGGAAAAAGGGTTCAGAGGGGCCCACTGACAGATGACGGATAAACACAGTGCAGTGCATACTTAACGCTGGAATGCTACTGGGGCAGAAGGAGAACCAAAGTCTTGATGTGAATTTGAGTATGAATGGTGCCTCCTGAGGGCCTTATGCAGAGGGAAACTAACCCATTGCAGAAGGACAAGTGAGAGGCCTCGCTTCTATAGAAAGACAAGGACTGGTGAGTGTACAGAAGCCAGTTTCTCAGTGGTGACCAGGGATGAGGGTGATAGGGACGCGAGCAGCCATGGGAAATGGCATTAACTAAAGAGTAGGCCTGACTTGCCTTCACTGTCATTGTGCCCCTGTAAAAAGCTGACTTGATAAAAGTTGTGCTCTGCTACAGGTGGGGGTGTAACCGTGGAGGCTGTTTGTGTATGAAGATAAACTCCCTGGGACTTTCTTGGGTTAGAGCTTTAAGATCATGGTTTCATGGGACCTGATACCATGGAACCTGATAATTTCATGTAAACGTGATAAGAAAGCATTGGAGTGGAGCCCATCAATCATGTCACAGCCTGATGATGCTTCTTTCGGGGTGTGGTCTTCTCATGTGGATTCTGGGAATGGCCACAGTCTCTCTGCTTCACCTTCCTGTGGAGGAGCCACACTCAGAGACCTGGAGAAGCCACAAGGAGACCTGCACCATCGCTGAGACACTTCTACTGCCACTGGACCCACAAGTCTTTGCACCTTCCTGCATTTGGCAGCATTGCATGTGCTGTGTGAGTCTGAAGAGGAAGTTATGGACTAATATGGGACATAGGGGCTAATATCAGACTTATGGACTCAATTTGGACTGGGCTTGGAGGCTTTCTCAATATATAATTGCTAAGGGTCATGGTGCTCAGAGCTGTAATAGTGTCTGCCTCTGTGGCTACCAGTCCAGTGCCCCAGCTCACTCCTCTTCTTTCTCTCTCTCTCTCTCCTTTTTAAAAAAATTATTTCCTTGCTAGACTGTAAGTTTCTTTCTTTTTTCTTTCGCATCACTGCCCTGGCGGGAGTTGGAAGCCCAACCTTGCTCTTAGAGACCTGCTGCTGGCCTTGAACCATCAACCCTGTGGGCCACAGTCCTGCACACAA
The DNA here is from genome assembly GCA_004026705.1 of Nesogale talazaci. Lineage (NCBI taxonomy): Eukaryota > Metazoa > Chordata > Mammalia > Afrosoricida > Tenrecidae > Nesogale > Nesogale talazaci. Next base: position 19,677 of record PVJH01035150.1, read on the forward strand.
CCACTGCGCCACCAGGGCTCAGCTCTCTCTCCCTTCTTTTTGAGTTCTTCCTCTCCACCCTGCTTCACTCTCCAACTCAGTGGGAGCCCAGCGGGTTTAACTTATGCCAGGATGTGGTGGGAAGGAAGTAGGAGTCTGGTTCACTGTTGTCTGACCCTTGTGAACCTTATTTCCCATCTCTTTCTTCCCTTGTCCCAAGTACCAGAACAGGCTAAGACCCTATAACTCACTGTGGAAAGTATAGAAAGAGACTGGGCAGATGTGTAGCCAGAGAGGCGG
>PVJH01035151.1:0-19902 GCA_004026705.1 Nesogale talazaci
ATGTAAGCACTATAAAACAATACAAAGGTATAACAACTAAAATGTAACACAAAGCAAGCAAGCTATATGGCTTATACAAAAGGGTAAAATATAAACTAAACATAAATGCCAGGAACCGATACAGGAAAAGGCTGGGTGTGTCCCAGCAAGAGATAGGTGTCCCCTGTGCATCTGGTGGTCTTTGATAAAGCCCTGGGGTAGTAGGGTCTGCTTGCAGAGCAAACAATGGCCTCTGAATCCGGCTCTCCATAACACTATAGGGGAAAATTAAGTACACAAGTGGTTTTTCTCATTTCAAAATAGGGGACATGTCAATTGATGGCAAACCTCATTGTGAACGCCCATCAACTTCCCAAATGGGTGAAAATGTCGAATTATAGTACATTTGGAGTTCATTCCATGAGGTCAGATTGTTAATCAAGCTTTCTACTTAGAGGCTCTGAAAAGATAGCATAACAGTGTGCAACGAAAAAGGCCTGATTTGTCGCAGACGGGGACTGGTTTTTGCCACCATGACAGTGCACCTGCTCACACAGCCTTTTCAGTGCTCCAGTGTTGGGCTAAAAACAGCATGCGCTCTTGCCCTGTGAACTTCACTCACCTGACCTCACAAAAAGAAGTCTCTGCCAATGAAGAAGAACAGGAAAGGAGAGTGATCTGATGACATAAAAGAGGTGAAGAAAAAAGCAAAGGAGGTGCTGTCAGCCATCCAAAAAGATGGAATCACAGATTTGACAAATGTATTAAGTGCAACGGAGAGTACTTTAGAGGTTAAAAGTTGTTTTGTAAAAAAAAAAAAAAAAGTAAAAACATAACTCTGAAAAATGTGGGGTACCCCCTTTGTGTGTGTAGATAGATAGATAAAAGATAGATAAGTGATTATATGTATATGCAACTGCAGTGAGGAAGCAGATGGACTCTGGGTCTCACCTTAATCTTACCTCAATACAAGAACTGTTTGCTCTGATACTGACCTTCTTGATACCATCCCTGAAGACAAAATGGGTACATAGGTAAATGTGGTGAAGAAAGCTGATGGTGCCCAGCTATTAATAATTAAAATGTCTGGGGTCTTAAAGGTTTGTGGTTAAACAAGCAGCCATTTATCAGCGAAGCAACAAAACCCTTATGGAAGAAGCACACCAGCCTGTGTGATCAGGAAATGTTGATGGGACGAGGTATCATAAGTTCAAAAAGAAACAACCAAATCTATGTGAAAGGGCATGGATGGAGTGGAGACCCAAAGTGCATCTGTAAGACAATGGACAATTCTTCACAGAAGGGATTATAAGTCCACGGTGCAGTATGGCACTGACGAACCACATAATTACTCTCTAGTTCTTTCATATTACCTCCCCTTACTATTATGATTTTTATTTGTTTTACCTCCTTAATCATGTTAGATATGTGCATGTTCATTTGCATATTTAAGATTGTTTGGTACATGAAAGTCAAGATAGATAACCCTTCATAAACAGTAATGGTTCCCTGAGGGTATGGGAAGAGAGGAAGGAAAAAATGGGGAGGGGATAGCACTGATGACTGTATAGCCTCATTCAATGGGGTTGAACAACAGAATTGTACATGAATGAATATATTGGATTGTGTGAGATATGGCAAAAACAAAAAAATTATTAAAAAGGAGGAAGAGGAAGATGAAAGTTTCCAGGGTGTTAAGGGGGGAGGGAACAAAGGGAGCCGATATCAAGGAGTTCAGGAAGAAAGTGTTTTGAAAGGGATTGTGGCAACAATTGTGTGATACGGCTTGATGTGATTGAACTGTGGAATGTTATGTGTGTAAGAGCTCACAATAACATGAAAAAGGTGATGATAATAACAAAGAGCACGGGCTGAGCCCCCGCGGCGTAAGTGGTTGAGTGCAGGACTGCGACCCACAGGCTTGGCGGTTCAAATCCAGCAGTGGCTCTCAGGAGCAGCACTGGGTAGCTCCCACGACCACCAGAGGCAGTGATGCAAAATAAATAAATAAACAAATAAATAATAAAGTGCATGCTGGCTGTAAAAATAAAATAAATTTTAAAAGAAATTCTGGTACATACACAAAATGGAATACTATGTGTCCCTTAAAAGTGATGAAAAGCCTGATGATATGGATGGATCTGGAAAGCATTATGCTGACTGAAGTTAGTCAATCACAAAAAGACAGCTGTCTTTTTTTTTAGTCATTTTATTGGGGGCTCATACAACTCTTATCCATACACACTCTTATCCCTACACACATCTATTGTATGCAGACCACATTTGTATATTTCTTACCATCATCATTCTCGAAACATCCTCCCTCTACCTAGGCCCTTGGCATTAGCTCCCATACCACCCCTTCTTCCCTAGTCCCCCTCCCCCATGAACCCTTAATAATTTACAAATTATCAATATTTTGTCATATCAGACACAGTCCAATGAGTCCCTTCACCCACCTCCCTTTTGTCCATGCTGTAGAGAGGAGGTCATATGTAGATCCCTGAAATTTTTTCCCCCTTTCTACTCCACCTTCCCTCCACCCTCCTAGTATCATCACTCTCACCACTGGTCCTGAAGGGATCATCTATCCTGAATTCCCCATGTTTCCGGCTCCAGTGTACATGCCCTGGTCTAGTTGGATTTGTAAGGTAGAATTGGGATCATGATAGTGGGGGAGGGGGGAGAAGCATTTATGAGCCAGAGGAAAGTTGCATATTTCATTGTTGCTGCACTAAACCTTGACTGGCTCATCTCCTCCCTGCGACCCCTCTGTAAGGGGATGTCGCTTCACCTACTGATGGATTTTGGGTCCCCAATCTGTACTCCCCCTCATTTGTAGTGATATAATTTTTAGTTCTTTGATGCCTGATACCTGATCCCTTCAACACCTCATGATCACACAGGCTGGTGTGCTTCCTCCATGTGGACTTTGCTGCTTCTGAACTAGATGGCCACTTGTTTACTTTCAAGTCTTGAAGACCCTAGATGCTGTGTTTTTTGATAGCCAGGCACCGTCAGCTCACTTCACCACATTTGCTTATGCACACATTTGTCTTCAGTGATCGTGTTGGGGAGATGAGCATCATGGAATCCCAATTTAATAGAACAAAGTGTTCTTGCATTGAGGAAGTACTTGAGTGGAGGTCAAGACAGCCCATCTGCTTTCTTAATACTGACCCTATAAGTTTATGCACGGAGATCTATTTCCTTTCACCTATGTACATGCCTGTATTTAGACCTCTATAAATGCCCTTTACCCCCCAGTTCTTTCCTCTATTTCCTTTTACTTTCCTCTTGTCTCACTATCATGCTCAGTCTCCATTTGGGTTTCAGTAATTTCTCTCAGTTACATTACTCTGATCAATCCCTATTAGGCCTCTCACACACACCATGTCACTGATTTTGAATCAATTGTTGTTACCTTATCCCTAAGTTGGTCAACACCACCTTCTTTCCTCCACCTCCCCCTCTCCCATGTCCCCCCGGAACCATCTGTCCTGTTGTTTTCTCCTCCAGATTGTTCACCAGCCTATCTCATCTAGATAGACCTGCAGAGATAACAATATGTACAAAAAAATCAAGGCATCCTAAGATGAAACGACCAAAGAAAATAAAATGATGACAGCAACAACAAAAAAACTTCCATGTCTATAAAATATATATAAATAAGTAAAATTAATAATAACAAAATAAAAACCTGTAACTAGTTCAAGGTCTGTTCGTTGATCTCCAGGAGTATCCCCCATTGAGTCTGACAGGGAGCCCCAAAGTACATCCTTGGCACTCCCTGGGGAGCTCCATGCTCTGCTGCACACCCTTAGTGTTGTACCATAGTATGGTGGGGTCAGACAACATTCAATCCCAACCCTGCTTTTCCATTGTTGTCCCTGTAGAGCCTCGGGTCAGCGAGGGATGCTGTGTTTCATTGTGACGCTGGCCATATGGTCCTCTCTGTGCATTGGCTGTTCTGAGTGAGGATATCATCCTCAAGGCTTGGTGGGCCAGCATGCACTCCACTCTCTCTTCCTCCCCCTTCCTTTGTTCTCCTGTGCTCTGGTTAGGCATGCCCCACTCCCCACGCTGCAGCTTCAGGGCTGTGCTCCAAAGCAAACTCTCCTGAGGGGAAGAGGCGGCTCTCCATGTGGTTGAGATTGGAGTTGGACCCTCAGACTCCTCCATGAGTTCCCCGCTCTATGCTGTCCTACTGCATTCACATCCTGAAACACCGGGTTTAAGTTTGGTTATAAACTTATAAACTTTGGTTATAAAGTTATAAACTTACGTAGAATCCAAGGAGAGAATACACCTGGTACAAATTGTACACTTTTGACCGAGTTTATATCCAGTCCTTAATGACCCAAGTTGGTGCTGCAGACTACTGGAGACTTTAGACTGTCCTTTCAAGGTGTACAACATCCTTCAGAGCTCATACCAAAAGGATGTAATGTGAAAACCCCACTAAAAACAATGGGACTTTACTTCAAACTCACCTGTAGCAGACTTAAGAAATGGACATCCTCCTTTTAACTTAAGTCTGAAACTCTATAGTATGAGAAGAAGCCAGGGACTGCTATCTCAAGGGCTGTTGTCATTAGACTTTGGTCACTAGACTTTAGGTTTGAGGGTGCCCAATGAATGGTGGCCTGGAATTACCATATATTTACTATTCAGATGCTGTCTTTGCTTTCTTTTTTTTTTCAGTGATTTTATTGGGGACTCTTAGAGCTCTTATAATATTCAATACATCATTTGTATCAAGCATATGTGTACACATGTTGCCATGTTCATTTCCAAACATTTTCTACTTCTGCATCTTTGCTTTCTTATGACATGTATTGGTCTGGTAAGTCTGGTTCTGCCTCTGTGTTACGAAAGTGTTGCACTATCACTAGTCCCTTTTTTGTGTGTAAACAGTGTCCAGTCACCTAGCAGTTTAATCTCTACGAGTCAACAATTCATGTACTGTGGTCTGAAAGGCCAACTTATACATGTACAATTTCCTTTTCTCAATAGTGTTTTCCATTCTATATGCCCAAACTAATGACACTATCGGTAGGATCACCTTATAGCCAGGACTGATTTACAATGTTTACTATCATAAAATGATAATGATGTCTCGAGAGTGAACCAGAGACATGTAAAAAACATAGATACATGAACAAACTTGGGGTTCACACTTAATTCTAGCCCAGTCTAAGAACGATTCATATTTTCATACTTTTTGTAACTCTTAGTTTTTAATATACAATTTTATCGGAAGCTTTTGCACATTTATAGGTATGCTGCCATCTTCCTTTTCTTTTTTCGATCATTTTATTGTAGGCCCCTACTGCTCTTACCACAATCCATCCATCCATCCATCCATCCATCCATCGTGTCACGTTCATTTCTACATATATTGGCATCATAATTTTCAAAACACTTTCTCTCTACTTGAGCCCTTGGTATCAGTTCCTCAATTTTTCCCTCCCTCTCTCCCTCCCTCCCTCATGAACCCTTGATAATTTATAAGTTGTGACTATCTTTTCATGTCTTACACTGACCGATGTCCCCGTTGACCCACTCATTTTTCTGTTGTCCATCCCCCAGGAAGGGGGCTATATGTACAGCATCATGATCTGTTCCCCCTAACACACACACACACACACACACACACACACACACACCACCTTACCCTTACCCTCCTGGTATCGCTACTCTCATTATTGGCCCTTAGGAGTTTATCTGTCCTGGATTCCCTGTGTTTCCAGCTCGACGTGTACCACTGTACATCCTCTGGTCTAAACGGATTTGTAAGGTAGAATTGGAGTCATGATCGTGGGGGAAGCATTACAGAATTAGAGGAAAGTTGTATGCTTCCTTGATGCTACACTGCACCCTGACTGGCTCTTCTCCTCCTGTGCCCTTCTGTAAGGGAATGTCCAATTGTCTACAGATGGCCTTTGGATTTCCACTCTGCCCTCCCTCTCCTTCCCATTGATATATTTTCCTCTGGGTCTTTGGTGCCTGATACCTGACCTCATGGACACCTCAGGATGGCACCGGCTGGTGTGTTTCTTCCTTGAGAACTTTGGCACTTTCAGCTAGATGGCCACTTGTTTGTCTTCAAGTCTTTATGATCCCAGATGGGGGCTGAGCCCCGGTGGCATAGTAGTTGAGTGCGGGACTGCGACCCACAGGCTTGGCGGTTCAAATCCAGCAGCAGTTCTCCAGGAGCAAGGCTGGACCCCCACTCCCACCAGAGGACAGTGATGCCTCCCCCCCCCCAAAAAAAAGGATCCCAGATGCTATATCTTTTCATAGCCAGCTTTATCACATTTGCTTATGCACCCATTTTGTCTTCAGGGATCATATCAGGGAAGATGAGCCTTTCGGAATGCAGGGTTATTAGAAGAAAGTGTTCTTGCATTGAGGGAGTACTAGAGTAGAGGCCCAATGTCCACCTGCGACCTTAGTACTTAACATATAAATATATGTACATATATTTTCCTATCATTATATATAAATACATTTACATATATACATGCTTATAGTCAAACCTCTATAAGTGCCCTGTGCCTCCCAGTTCTTGCCTGTTTCCGTTAATGTATTCTTGTCCCACTATCATGCTCAGCCTTCATTTGTGTTTTAGTACTTCCTCTCAATTACATTGTCCTTGATCAAGCCTTACCAGACCTTCTACACCCACCTTGACATCTATTTTAGATCCCTGGTGCCCTTATCCCTGGGTTTGTTAACACCCACTTCCTCCCCCTCCCCGCACCCGCTCCTCCTGTGGTCTATCTTCTCCAGAACTGTTGGCTCATTGTTTTCTCCTTCCAGATGGATTATTTATCCCACTTATCTTTTCTCTCCTTCCGGATCATTTATCTTATCTTATCTCGATAGACACACAGAGACAATAATAAGCACAAAAACAAGACAGAGCAAAACAACATAAATAAAAACAAACAAAAAAAAGAAAAGTCTGTAAATATTTCCACGTCTGTTTGTTGACCTTTAGGAATCTTGACCTTTCCCAGTCAAGTCTGACGGGGTGCCACACCCTGGCCACAAAGTCTATTTTGGTATTCTCGGGGACTTCATTGCTTTGCTACCCTTGCTGCTCTGTTGAACACACTTCGTGTTTCACCCCAATATGATGGAGTCAGATCGGGCACCATTCCTCACTGTCTCCAGTGTTGTCCCCCATAGGACTATGGGTCAGTACAGGACATTGTGTCTCATGATGAGGCCAGCCCTAGGGTCCTCTCTGTGCATTGGTTACTCTGCGCAGGAATATCGTCCCCAGGGCTTGGTGGGCCAGGATGTATCCTACTCTGTCTCCTTCCCTCTTCCTTTGCTCCTGTGTGCACTGATCAGACACGCCCCTCTCCCTGGGTTGTAGCTTCCGTGCCGGCCTCTGAAGCGACTTCTGGGAGCTGTCCACGTAGTTGAAAGCTCTGTCCTATACACATGAGTGTCTATGAATTTGCTTCTCTAGTCAATTCTAGTGAATTCTTCTGGGGCAGTGGGCGCAATCCATGTAGCTGGGATTCAGACCTCACTACTGCTTCATGCTAGTGTGTTGCATTCTTGGTGCACCAGGCTGAATTCTGGTCCCTCTCCCTCTCCTGTGGAGGTTGAAACAACCCCCTCACCTTGGGTGGGTTAGTGCCCTGTTTCCCCGCTACCCATGTCTTCTCTTTCTTTCCTTCTTTTCCCCTTCTTTTGAGTTGCCTGCCATAGGTGTCTCTGGATTGGGTGAGGTCCCTGCCATACTACCTGGACCACACTCCAGGAATGTATGTACCCAGTTGCTTTCTCCCTATGTCCCCTTTGCATGTTTAAGCTTACCTCGGTGGACTTGTGTTGTGCTTGTCCTTCTGTGCTTGGCTCAATTCGCTTAGCATCATTTCCTCCAGGTCTTCCCATGCGGCGATGTGCTTCATGCGCTCATGGCTGCTTTTTAGGGATGTGTAGTGCTCCATTGCATGTATGCACCACAGCTTTTTAATCCATCTGTCCATGAATGGAAATGTGGATTGCTTCCAACTCATGAGCTGTGCTACGATGAACACGGGAGCACAGATGGCTGGCCATGGTTTGTTTCTTGCCTCTTCTAGGTATATGCCCAGTAGGGGGATAGCAGGGTCGTATGGTAGCTCAATTTCCATCTGCTTTAGATATCATCAAATAGTGGCAGTATATATTGCAAATATACAGTATATATTACAAATTTCCACAGTGGCAGCATATATATGTATATGTGTGTGTGTGTATATATATATACATACCAGTCCACCAGTGTCAGAGGAGCCAGCCTCTAAGATATCATCATTATAGGCACAATTGTACAGCGATAATAAAGATTACAGTAAGGTCATAGAAATATGAGAGCTAGAAATAATGGAGTCAGACACATTTTACGAGAGCAAGCTCACCTGCTGGTGGCCATGATCTCAACAGCCATGTTCAACATGGGCAGAAAGCCAGGGTCTGGGGAGAGACCCAAACAGAATCCCCGTTTATGGCTGACCGGGGGTTATAGACATGTGGGGGATGTGATTACAGGTAGCCACATGTCACAGGAAGGGGTTGCACTATAGGCTATCCAGCCACGAGGGGGGGGGACCTAGGGACACACACTCGATGGGAAAGGGAGGTATGGGGTCTCACCTGCGATAAGATGGGCAGACCTTAGATTCATGATGGTGATCTAACCTTGATTGTTCTCGGGCTGGACACTTGATTTAGCCAAAGGTTTCAGGGGAAGTGACCCACTGTCCTAACAGCAGGGAGTGAGCCCTATCTTTTGTGGGAGAGACAATGGCATCTGGATCACTCGAGCCTTCATGGAGAATATCTCTAAGCATCTGATCTTCTGCCAACGCTGGTAAATAGCGTCTAATATTTGGTGAATACATTGGATTTGGGGGAAAGTCTTGCATTCATCCCCCACATCAGCAGTGGAAGAGCGTTCCTATCATATCACCGCCTCTCTAATACTTGTTATTTTCTGATTTTTTTGAATTGGGTGAATCTTGAGGGGGTTCGGTGGTATCACATAGTTGTTTTAATTTGCATTTCTCTGATGGCTAATGATCGCAAACATTTTCTCATATGTTTATTGGCCATTCACATTTCTGCCCCTGTGACACTTCTGTTCAGGTCCTTTGTCCACCTTCGCAGTGGGCAACTGGTTTTTTCTTTTTGTTAGCCAGCAGAATATTGCAGAGTTCAGTGATAAGGTCTTTACCTGATTGTCCTTGCTAACGATGTTTTCCTAGTTGGTGGGCTCTCTTATTACTCTCTCGGTGAATTCTTTCAATGTACACAGGTGTTCTAGCTTCAGTATATCCCACTTGTCAATTTGTGCCTCCTCTGTGTTTATGTCCTTCCCTATTTCTGATAGCCTATGTAATCCCTGTGCCAATGTTCTCAGGTTGGTCCCAATTCCCTCATTGTTGGCTGTTGTTTTTTCGTATATAGCTTGAATTATATTGAGGAATAGCTCTTCCATTCCTATCTTCTTGAGTGTCTTAAATAGGTATTGGTGTTGAATGTTGTTGTATGCTTTTTCCACATCTATCAATATTATCATGTGATTCTTACAGGGGTTTTTTTTTTGTGTGTCAATGTGGCAAATAATACTAATGGTCTTAGGGCTGAGCCCCGGTGACGTAGTGGTTGCGCGTGGGACTGCGGCCCACTGGGTTGGAGGTTCAAATCCAGCAGCAAGGCTGGGCCCCCTACTCCCACCACCAGATGGCAGTGATGCCCAAAAAAAACAAAAACAAACAAAATCCTAATGGTCTTTTGTTGTTGAACCCTCCCTGCATCCCTGATATGAGTCCCACTTGGTCACGGTGAATCATTTGTTTTACATACTTTTGCATTCTATTGGCCAGTGTTTTGTTAAGAATTTTTTATGTCAATATTCATTAGGGATATTGGTTTGTAGTTCTCCATTCTTATGGGATCTTTGCCCAGTTTAGGTATCGAAGTTATACTAGCTTCATAGAAGGAGTTCGGGAGTCTGCCATCTTTTGCTATGTTTGGGAAGAGTTTGTGTAGGATTGGTGCCAATTCTTCCCTGAATACTTGGTAAAATTCTCCTGGGAAGTCATCTGGTCCAGGAGATTTTTTTGTTGATAACTCCTTGATAACCTTGTCTATTACTTCATTGCTATGGGTCTGCTGAGATCCTTAACATCCCCGTGGGGTCATACAAGGAGGTATTATTTTTCCAAGTATTTTTTCATGTCTTCCAAGATACTGAATTCATCGGAGTACAGGCCTTCGGAGTACTGTGTCATGACCCTTTTGATTTCATTAGGCTCTGTTGTAATGTCTGCTGTTTCATCCCTCATCCTTGCTACTGAAATTTATTCCTTCCTTTCTTTAGTTAGCTTTGCCAGTGGTCTTTCAATTCTGTTAATCCTTTCAAAAAAAAAAAAAACAACCACGTTTAGCTGCATTAGCTTTTCCCCAGTTTTCTTGTTTTCCCTCTCACAAATCTCACCCCCGATTTTTTATTATTTCAGTCTTTTGTGATGCGTAGAATTGTCCTCTTGACTCTGCTCTAATTGCTGTCGGTTTTGTACCAGCATATCCATGAAAAGTCTCTCTTCCTTGCTCATTTATGTGTACTGCTATCAAAGTTCCTCTGATAACTGCCGTTGCTCTCTGCCAGAGTTTGTACATCATATTCTCATTCTCATTGGTTTCTAGAAACTTCCAAGTTTCGTCTCTGATCTGGGCCAGTACCCACTCTTTTTGCAATAGTTATTCATCCTCCAATTGTCTGCCCTTATTTTCTTAAAAGTTCTTTTGCTGATTTCCAGTCTTATGGCCTAGTGGTTGGAGAGAGGAGTCTGTGTGATCTCTATGTGCTTGAATTGACACAGATTCGACTTATGTCCCATCATGTGGTCTATCTTCTAGTATGTGTCACCTGGGATTGAAAAAAAATGTGATTTTTTTTTTTTGTATTTGGGTGGAGAGCTCTGAAACTATCGCTCAGATCAAGTCATTTAATTGTAATGTTTAGATCAGTAGCTTCTTTGGTAAGCCTCTTTCCCTGTGACCTATCTTTCTCAGATAGTGGTGTATGAAAGTCACCTGCTATAATTGTTCAGCCTGCAATTTCTTTTTTTTTTTAATCTTTTAGCAGGTTTGATTAACGAATTCCATGGGTCTCTCATTGAATGTCTATGTATTTATGATGCTCACTGGTTCTTGGTCGGCTGTTCCCTTAAGCATCATGTAGTTCCCGTCCTTATCTCTTGTCCTCACTTGCACTTTCAGATCAATTTTGTCTGAGATTATGATCGCAACCCCTGCTCTTTTTGAATTACCATTTGCTTAGTATATTTTTCTCCAGCCTTTGATTCTCAGCCTGTCTTTGTCTACAATCTTGAGGCGTGTCTCCTGTAGGCAGCAGACTGATGGGTTGTGTCTTCTATGCCATCTTCTAGTTTCTGCCTTTTAATGCCTGAGTGTAGCCCATTGAAATTTAGGGTTATTGTATCCATCTGGGACTCTGTGTTGTCATACTGTACCTTTCGTGTGGGATGTTTTCCTACATTCCTTTCTCATCAGTCTGTTGTGCATGTGTGTGGTTCATTCTTGCCATCTTTCCACCCTTGAGCCAATGTTATCTTGGGGACTGCTTTCTCTTTGTTGCTGTCTGGGTGGGTTTGTTCTATGGGACGTTCTTTTATTTGTGCTCAGTGAGTGCTGTTCTTCTGCCCAGGGTTTTTTTCTTTCTTTCAAATCATATATTGGGAGCTCTGACAGCTCTTATCACAATCCATACATACATCCATTGTGCCGAACACGTTTGTACATATGTTGCCCTCATCATTCTCAAGACATTTACTTTCTACTTGATCCCTTGGCATTAGTGTCTCATTGCCCCCGCCCCACCCCACCGTCCCTCCCTGATGAACCCTTGATAATTTATAGACTATTGTTTTGTTCATGTCTTATACTGACTGCTGTCTCCCTTCAGCCACTTTTCTGTTGCTAGTCCCCTGGTGGAGGGGAGGGTACGGTATGTTGACCATTGTGATTGACTCCACCTTCCCCCTATCAAGTTCCCCCTATCCTCTTGGTACGTTAACTTCATTATTGATCCTGAGGGGTTCATCTGTCCTGGATTCCATGTTCCAAGGATTCTTACCAGTCTCATTTACATACTATGATTTAGCTGGATTTGCAAGATAGAATTGATGTCATGATAGTTGAGGGTAGGAGGCATTAAAGAACTAGAGGAAAGGGCTGAGCCCCGGTGGCGGCGTAAGTGGTTGAGTGCAGGACTGCAGCCCGCGGGCGTGGCGGTTCAAATCCAGCGGCGGCTCTCAGGAGCGGCACTGGGTAGCGCCCATGACCACCAGAGGCAGTGATGCCCACAAAAAAATAAAAAAGAAAGAAAGAACTAGAGGAAAGTTGTATGTTTTGTTGGGCACCCTCACTTCCAAAAAGCACGCTGGCTGTACTTCTTCCAAGACAAGTTTATTTGCTCTGCTGGCAGACCGTGGTACTTCCAAAATTCTTCACCAGCACCATAATTCAAACATGTGAACCATGTTACTACTCAGCTAGATGGCCGCTTGTTTGTCTTCAAGCCTTTAAAACCCCAGCTGAGAGAGCTTTTGATAGCCAGGTACCATCAGGTTTCTTTACTTATGCATCCTTTTTTTCTTCAGTGATTGTGTCGGAAAAGTGAGCATTACAAAATGCCAGCTTATTAGAACAAAGTGTTCTTGCATTGAGGGAGTACTTGAGTTGAGGACCAATGTCTGTCTGCTACCCTAATAGTAAACCTATAAATATATGCACATAGATCTATTTCCCTATCATTATATATATATTTACAAATGTACATGCCCATATTAAACCACCATAAATGCCCTTTGCCTCCTAGTTCTTTCTTCTATTTCCTTTTACTTTTCTCTTGCCCCATTATCATGTTCGGTCTTCATTCGGGTTTCAGTAGTTCCTCTCAGTTACATTGCCCTTGATCAAGTCCTACCAGGCCTCCTACTCATCAGGGATCTTTTGTAGGGCTGCGTTTCTTTTAACATATTCCTTCAGTTTTTTTCTTGTCTGGAAACACTATCACATCTCCATCAACCTTGGTAGATAATTAGGCTGGACAAAGTATTCTTGGGTTTGCCTTATTTTCCTTCAATTTTTGGAGTATGTTACTCTACTCTCTCATCTTCTTCATAGTGTCTGCTAATAGGTCTAAGCATATTCTTATCTGATTGTCTTTCTCTGTGACAGCTTGTTCTTCCCTAGATGCTCTTGTGATTTTCTCCTGTTCCTCAAAATTAGATTATTTAACTATTATATGCTTTGGTGATTTCTTCTTGGGATTCAGTCTAGCTGGTGTCCTTTCAGTCACCCAAATGGTTGCCTGGTTTTCAACCATTAAGCTGGGGAAGTGTTCCTCCAAGAATTCCCTTGCTATTTTTGCCATTGACTTCTTCGTTCAGGTAGTCTAATAATTATTTTAATGTTGCTCCTCTTCATAGCAGCAGGCATGGTTCTCAGGCTTTCTTCTGCTTCCCTGATTATCTTATTTTACTGCCTTGTTGAGGTCTGCCTGGGTATCCTCTAGATCACTTGTGCGATTCTCTGATTCCTTAAGCCTGTTGGCAAAGTCTGTGGATTTGCTACTGGCTTTTGTTATCTCATCCCTTCAGGCTTGTATTCCCCTTGGTGCATGGTCTTTATCTACTCTGTATTTTCATCCTTTTTCTGTATTGCTTGCCTCATATCCTGTACAACTCCAAGCAGAATTCTGAAAATTTCATTCTGTGGCAGAACAATGTCTGCTTTGTTATGCACGTAGTCAGGTTCAGGACCTTTTCTCACATTGCCATTTGGTCCTCTTGATTTGTTTTTATTGAGATTGTTGGGACTGGTTGCTGTTTGTTGTGTTATGTTAGAGGGGACTGGCATCATTTTCCAGAGAGTTGAAGAGCATTGTGCTCTCTCTTTGGGAAGCTCATAGGAATGCTTCTTCGCACTGCCTACAGCTAATTGCACTATGGGGCCAGGCTACTGCTTTATCCTCCTATGATTTCACTCTTTCCATAGCCAACCAGTATCCTGTTAAGTTGGCTGGTTCTCTCAGGATATGCTGATTGGGTAGTTGTGTCCCTGCAAAGATGGTGTTGCACTGAAGGCTCTTGCAGAAAGCCATGCTGGTGTGGCACATGGTAGCCTGAGGAACCTCAAAGGGTGTGTGGAGTTGCCCGCTTCAATGGGCGTGTCACAGAGGGCAAGTGGATGTGTCCACTTTGGTGTAAGGCACTGTGTAAGGTAGGCAGAATTTTCCCAGTTGGCTAGATCACTGCGTGGGTTGGGCAGAAGTTCACACAGCAGCATGGAGCACTGGAAAGGGTTGGCAGAGCCTTGTGAAGCTCTACAGCAGGCAGGAGGAAGTTTCTTCAGTCATGTGGGGCCACTGAGGAATGGGACAGGCTTCCCTGAGCCATATGGCACACCATGAAAGGCTGGCAGAGGTTCCCTCAGTCAAATAGAGCACCCAAAAGGGTAGAGAGACATTCCTCCAGTCACTTAAAGATCTTTGGATGGTAGAAGTGAATTCTCCTACAGTGGAAGGTGGGTTGGATTCCCCAGCTTTGTGTTATGCCACTGAGGTTCCCCCAGTTGGGTAGAGGGCAGGCGTAATTTCCCCAGGTGAAGGGGAGTGGCATGGAGGCCAGCAGTAGTATGTAAGAGGAAAGGGAAGAGAAAAGAAAAAAAAGAAGAAAACTGAGCCTGCTAATCTTGCCGAGCTCATCCAGCAATTCATTCTTATAACATGTCCTCCTTGGTACTCACCCTCATGGGCTGAGCCCCGGTGGCGTGCAGGTTGTGCACGGGATTGCGGTTCACTGGGTTGGAGGTTCAAATCCAGCAGCAAGGCTGGGCCTCCTACTCCCACCACCAGAGGCAGTGATGCCCCCCCCAAAAAAAAAACCGTCATGGGGCTGAGCCCCAGTGGCGTAAGTGGTTGAGTGTGGGACTGTGGCCCGTGGTTCAAATCCAGCAGCGGCTCTCAGGAGCAGCACTGGGTAGCACCCATGACCACCAGAGGCAGTGATACCCTCCCCCCCAAAAAAAAACCCTCATGAAGAAATCACTGGAGACACAGGTACTATAGCAAAATGTGGTGAAGAAACCATAATTCCCAGCTTCCATAGAGAATAGCGTCTGTGCTCTTGAAGGCTTATCTTCAAACAAGCAGCCATCTAAATGAATGCCAACCATGTCCACATGGAAAAAGCACATTACCCTGTGTGACCTGATGATGGTAAAGAATAAAATCCAAACCCAAAGGAGGGAATGATACCAGCACTTAAATTGTGAGCATCAAGTTTTCAGAAGACTATGGATGACAGTGGAAGCCCAAAATTCATTTGCAAAGTCCGCACACAAATTAAGCTTCTGGTGAAAACTCTTTGAACATAGTCTAGGAATAAGCATAGCCTTGCTATCAAACAGTGAGCATTGCAAAATCGATTTTGGTGGATGTAGTAAGGTTAAAATGTAACACTATCTTTAGATCTCCCTTTTGATCCATGTTGTTATTTCATCTTTTAATATTTTCTGCCTTCTTTTTTTTTAGTTTTTTTTTTCTTTAGGCATCACTGCCCTCTGGTGGTGGGGGTAGGAGGCCCAGCCTTTGCTCCTGTGGAGCTGGAATTGAACCTCCATTCCAGTTCTGCCTTCTTTTTTGATTGAAAACTTTATCTATTTTGTTTTGTCATTGTCGTTGGGCTTTTGTCTCCTTGTTTGTGCTATATAATTTTCTGTATGTGAAATCCAGGATAGGAAAATATATAAAGACAGTAGCTGCATGGCAGGGGTGGCTGGGGCACTAAAAACAATGAGTATAAAAAGAAAATGTTCTGAAATTAATTGTGCTGATGATTCTGCCACCTTTCCTAATATGATTGAATTTTTAAGTTGTATGATATGTGAATTATATGCCAATAAAACTATTTATAGAAAGATTTTAAAAAGCATATTACACACTTAGAGTCACCTAGAAATAATAGTCCCTCAGACCAAAATATGCACTCTCTGGGCCACAGGGTACAGCAATAGACTGAGAAATATCATATTAAATGGGCATATCCTGTTGTGTACCATGGACAGTTAAGCTTTTGGTGTATACATTTTCTAACTTCAGGAAGTCCCAATGTTCTTAAATCATCGATATTAGTTAAAGCTAAAGTATGTTTGAAATAATTTCCACACCTTCTTTTTGATTTGGAACTGCTGCTCCTTTTATTTCACAAGGCTAATTAACAACCTACAACATGCAGATAGCACAACTTCACTTCCTAAATGTGAGGACTGGAGGCGCTTGCTGATAAAGATCAAGGCTGCAGCCTTCACTAGAGATCACAACTGAATGTGAAAGCCTCACGAGTGAAGCCATAGATAACCTCCTGACAAACAACAACAAGGGGAAGAGAGAAGTTGTCAGGGATTTTATCTTGCTCGGACACGCAGTAAATGCTCACGGAAGTCACAAGCAAGGAAACATTACATTGTGTAAATCTGCTGCACAAAACCTCTTTCACGTGTTGAAGAGACAGGATGTCGCTTTGAGGCGTATGGGACACCTGACCCAAGTCGTGATATTTTCAATCACATTGTACGCATGTGAAAGTTGAACACTGAACAAAGAAGATCCAAGAAGAATCGATGCATTTAAATTATGATACGGGGGCTGGGCCCCGGTGGCGTCGTGGTTGTGCGCCGGACTGCAGCCCACTGGGACGGAGGTTCAATTCCAGCAGTGGGGCTGGACCTCCTACTCCCACCACCGGACAGCAGTGATGCAAAAAAAAAAAAATTATGATACTGGAGAAGAATATTACATGTACCATGGACTGCCAAAAGAACAAACATCTGTCCTGGTACAAGTACAGCCGGAATGCTCCTTAGAAGTGGGGGTGGTGAGACTTCCGCTGGTGTATTTTGATCATGTAATGAGGAGAGACTCTTCGCTGAGAAAGGACATCATTCTAGGTAAAATAGAAGGGGGGGAGAGTAAGACCCTCGATGAGCTAGAGTGACATGGCCACAACAGTGACTCAGCACATGCGCAATTGTGAGGATGGTGTCTCACTCGCTTGGACTTAGGATTGCTAAGCGCTGGAACTAACCCAGCGGCACCAGACGAACAACGTCTGTTTGTTTACCGGTCATTCTATTGTGGAGACCGTGCCCCTGGAAAAGGTACACAGGACTCACTAATGCTACGCAGTGCAGAACACTGCCTGCCCACACACTGTTTCCTCTTCCTATTTCCTGCAACAACTTCTTCTTTGCTCATAAGAAGGCATCTGGCTCCCTGCAGAACTGCTCTCTTCACTTTCTGTCGCTCCTGTAACAACAAACAACAGAAAGGCCTTAGCTGGGACTCCCGTAGGTCAGATAGTCCAGGCTCCCAGGCTAAAATCAGTGTCGACAGGGCCGATGTCTGAGGTACTAGACAGAAGCTGAACATCAGTGGCCCAAAGTGGACGGATGGGTGAATGGTTGTCTGGCCTGCATTGGCACTGCCATCATCAGCTCTGCTTGCTCGGGACCAGACCAGCGCCCACCCCAGTGACTGACGCTTGTTTGTTCTCCACACCTTTCTGGTAGGAGGCAGCCCTCAGCCCCACCCACCGCAGTCCGCTCAACCCTGGCCTGCTGTGACTCGGCTCAGAGCCGCATCCGTAAGGACGGGCTCCTGGCACACCACCCTGCTTCTGAAGGTGCATGAGCTCCGCCTCGTCAGACAGAGACACGCCCCTGCTTCCAACGTCCCTGGAAGGAAAAGAGCTTCTTCCCAGGAACAAGCACTGGACTTAAGCCACTGCATGAACTTCCAGATCAAGTCCTTTAGCCCAGAGAACAGCTAGGAGGCAATCAGCCTAAGAGAAGTTTCTCATCCCCCACTCCATCGGCTCCTTAACCGACGAATGGTCCCAAACCACACTGGGTGTGGCTCGTCCCCTCCATATTTTTCTCCTGTCTGGATCCTGCCCCATGCAACTTTTCTCCTTTCCTTTTTAAATTGCCCTTCCCTTATTTTTTTTTTTATTTAGGCATCACTGCCCTGGTGGTGGGAGTAGGAGGCCCAGCCTTTGCTCCTGTGAGCTGGAATTGAACCTCCATCCCAGTGGGCCGCAGTCCCGCACACAACCACTACGCCACCGGGGCTCGGCCTCCCTTATTTTCAATCCTTTATTTCTCTGATTACCTTTTACCTCCTATTATTATTTTCTGTTCCCTTGTTCATTCTGTTTTTTCTTTACTATTCTCTTTTTGTTTGTTTGTTTTGTTTTGTTTTTTGTGGCATCACTGCCATGGTGGGGGTAGGAAGCCCAGCCTTGCTCCTGGAGAGCTGCTGCTGGATTTGAACCGTCAACCCTATGGGCCGCAGCCCTGCAGACAACCACTACGCCACCAGGGCTCAGCCCCCTACCGCTGTTATCACATACTTTTCTTTTTTCTCTCTTTTTGGTTATTACATTCTTTTTTTATTGCTCTTGACTTTTTCCCCTTGCTTTTTTATTTTTTCAATAAATGTTTATTTTGTCTTTTTTTCAATCTTTCTTTTTTTCCTTGTTACACCTGACTGAAGTCGGCAACACCTGTATCACTTGCAGCCACCTAAGGGACACGAGTCACTACCCACTCTTCTATTACCTTCTTGTCGACGAATGGGTGAAAACACCATGAAAACGTGTCCCCCATTATTCTATCTGAACAGCAAACGCCACCGTGCACACACTCACATTCTCTCTCACAGCCACCAGGAGATGAGTGGTGAACGGCTAAGGGTCTCACCAACACACAGTCAGCAATGAAATGCAAAAGCACCTCCACAAGGCCTCGGCATACCACTTCAGGTCACAAAAAGAAGCGAGAAGAGAAGGCCATGAAATGACCTGTCGGGGAATTCAAAAGAGTGATAGTAAGCTACTTTTAACAGATAGAAAGATTAAGAGAGCTGCAGACAAAAGAAAAGAAAGCACGAAGGGGATGGGGGGGGGGGGGAGGAGACTTAAAAAGAATTCAGGAAAACGCTCCAAGAACAAATGAACAGAAATAAATAAAAACTCAGGAACTATACCACACAAAACACCAAATGGAAATTGATAGGCGTAATATTAAGGTTTCAGAATTGGATAATGCACTTTTAAAAGCAAAAGAATAGAGCTATAGCGGGCTGAGCCCCGGTGGCGTCGTGGTTGGGCGCGGGACTGCGGCCCACTGGGATGGAGGTTCAATTCCAGCTCCACGGAGCCAAGGCTGGACCTCCTACTCCCACCACCTGAGGGCAGTGATGCCTAAAATAAAAATAAAAATAAAAAAAAGAATAGAGCTATATCAATGAAAAGCCAAATTAGTGAACTTGAAGACAAGGAGTCAGTAGTCATCTGCTAGAGTAGCGGTTCTCAACCTGTGGGCTGCGACCCCTTTAGGGGCTGGATAACCCTTTCACAGAGGTCACCCGATTCATATCAGTAGCAAAATTATAGTTATGAAGTAGCAACAGAAATCATTTTATGGTTGGGGGTCACCCAACCATGAGGAACTGTATTAAAGGGTCACAGCATTAGGAAGGTTGAGAATCACTGTGCTAGGGAAACAACAAAAAATAAGGTGAAAGATGAGAAGACACACTTTCTTTTTTTGTTTTGTGTGGTGAGCATCACTGCCTCTGGTGGTCGTGGGAGCTACCCAGTGCCGCTCCTGAGAGCCACCGCTGGATTTGAACCGCCAAGCCCGCACGCTGCAGTTCTGCACTCAGCCACTTAAGCCACCGGGGCTCAGCCCAAGAAGACACACTTTCAAGCAGCAGAATGAACCCAAAATAAGATAGACTTCATAAGAAAATCACCAATAATA
>PVJH01035152.1:0-19891 GCA_004026705.1 Nesogale talazaci
TGGAAACGTGTGCAAATGTGCTTGATACAAATGATGTACTGAATGTTGTAGTAGCTGTAAGAACCCCCAATAATTTTTTTTAAAGTCTTATATGGCATTCATCTTAGTCTTTCTTTCCTGTCTTTTAAATGACTTTTTGTCTTCTTCATGTATGGTATTCTTGATGTCCTACAGTGTGTTAAGCCAGGCTGACTAGAGAAACAAACTCGTTGTCACTGATATATTTATAAGATAGAACTTTATGACAGAACAATAATAATGTATAAGGTATTTAGGGTTGGTGGGGAGGAGAGAGCAGGGGAAGAAGGGAAGGGATGGAAAAGCCGATATTCGGGGCTCAAGGAAAAAGGCAGATGATTGGAGAACGATTATAGCAGCGGACATGTGAAGGTGGTTGGCACGATATGTGTATTTATGTATTGTGAAAAATGATGTACGAGCTCCCAATAAAATGATTTTTTTTAAAAAAGAAAGAACTTTATAACAAGAAGCTATAATATATCAAGAAAACATCCCAGTCTAGCCTAACTCAACTCCATAAGTCCAATACTAATCCATAAGACCCTCTTTGGACTCATGCAGCAACAGCAATGATATAGACTACTGGATAATCCCAGGCCAGTAGGCATAGAGCTATGTGAATCCAAGACCAGTGAAAAAATGGCCAGGCTCAGGCTGTGATCAGGGTGGTCAGCACGGAAAAAGTGAAGGAGTTAAGAGGGGAATTTCCTAGGGTCCTCCCTATAAGAAAGTCATACTTCCAACAATACACTATCAGACTCTGATGTGATCGACAAATTTGATTCTACCCTTAGTCAGGAGTGTCTAGTTGATATAAAATCATCTAACTACCACAGACAGCTTTCAGTTTTTCCCTCGTTGGTATTCAGTGAGTCAAATATAATCTTAAAATGTTCTCAAATTGCAGGTGGGATTTCTTCAGAGTATTTTAGCTCTTGTTGATGAGTTTTAATTTTTTTCTACTTCATGTTGAACTTACCACTTTACTAGAATTTTTCATTGCTTCAAGAACGAACTATATGACTGCCTGATTCAAAACAGCCAAAACTAGTCCAGTTTAACTCACTAATGCCTGAGATATCAAACATTATGTGTTCCACTTCATTTCTGATAATGTCTAATTTTCCTAGATTCATAATTGTACATTAATCTTCTCACCTTACTAGCTTATTACATTTGTGCTATTTAACAACATAATGATACCTCATAATTTAAAGAAATGAAAAGTTGGTTGTCAGATTCTCCTTATCACATGCCCTGTAATCTGTTCTTGGATTGCAAATATACTTACATGAAATCCATTATTATTTGATTCACAAATATCCAGGGAATTAGATATTCTTGCTGGTATACAAAGTTATCTTTTTTGCTACTATTCAGTCTCATGGAAAGAGAGGTATCTTTATTAAAACATTTAATAAGTGAGAGACGCCTTTTGAAACTATATGTTTCTGAGAAACAAATCATGTGAAGAATACCTGTAACTATATCTGTGTTATAATATTTTGATTTTATGTCAGAACACCAACTACTTAAGCCCTAGGTCTCAGCTCCTCATATTTCCTTTCCCTCCTCAAATCCCCTCTCTCGTGAACCCTTGATAATTTACAAATTATCATTACTTTGTCATATCATGCACTGCCCAATGTGTTCTTTCACCCATTTCCCTGTTGTCCATACTCCAGGGAGCAGGTTATATGTACATCCATACAATTGGTTTCCCCTTTCTACTCCACCTTCTTTCCACCCTCCCAATATCACCACACTCACCATTGGTCTTGAAGAAAAATATGTGCATAAGCGAAAGTGGTGAGAAAAGCTTATGGCTCCCAGCTATCAAAAGATAATATTTCCAAGGTCTTAAAGGTTTGAAGGTAAACAGCACCCATATGGCTTGCAAGCAGCAAAGCCCACATGAAAGAAGCACACCAGTCTGTATGACCATGAGGTGTCAAAGGGATCAGTTATCAGGTATAAAAGAACTAAAAACCATAACACTGCAACAGTTTTCTCCAGTGATTGTGTCAGGAAGTGAGCATGCTAAAAAGCCAATTTACTAGAATAAAGTGTTCTTGTATTAAGGAAATACTTGAGTGGAGGTCCAGTGCCCATCTGCTTAATACTAACCCTATAAGTATATACACATAGATCTATTACTCCATCGTTATATATAAATATATTTACCAGTGTACATGCCTGTACTTAGACATCTATAAATGTCCTTTACCCTGGGCTGAGCCCCGCTGGTGTAGTGGTTGAGTGCAGGCAGTTCAAATCCAGCAGCAGCTCTCCAGGAGCAAGACTGGGCCTCCCACTCCTACCAGAAGGCAGTGATTGCCCCCTCCCTAATGTCCTTTCCCCTCCAGTTCTTTTCTCTACTTCCTTTTACTTTCCTCTTGTCCCACTATCATGCTCAGCCTCCATTTGTATTTCAGTAATTTCTCACTGTTACATTACTCTTGGTCAATCCCTATCAGGCGTCTCACTTCCACATTGTCACTGATTTTGAATCACTTGTTTTTCCCTTATTCCTGGGCTGGCCAACATCACCTCCTTTCCTCCACCTCCTCATTTTCCATGTCCCTCTGCAACCATCAGGGTCATTGTTTTCTCCTCCAGACTGTTCATCCAACTTATCTTATCTAGATGGACTTGCAGAGATAATAACATATACAAAATAACCAAGGCATCATAAGATGAAGTGACCAAAGAAAGAAAGAAAACAAAACCATGACAACAACAACAAACCTAATTGCAGAAAAATACATAAATAAGTAAAATAATAATAAAAGCCAGTAAATAGTTCAAGATCTGTTTGTTGACCTCCAGGAGTGTCTCCTAGTTGAGTCTGATGTGGTGCCACACCCTGGCCCCAAAGTTTATCCTTAGTATTCCCTTGGGATTTCCATGTTCTGTTCCCCCTACTGCTCTGCTACACACTTTTAGTGTTTTGCCTTGGTGTGGTGAGATCAGACAGGATACAATGCCAACCGTGATTCTCCATTGTTGACTCTGTAGACCCTTAGGTCAGTGAGGGACACTGTGTTTCTTAGTGGGGTCAGCCATATGATGCACAGCCTCTCTGTGCATTGGCTATTCTAAGTGGGGATATCGCCTCATGGCTTGGTGGACCAGGATATACTCCACTCTCTCTTCTTCCCCCTTCATTTGTTCTTGTGTGCTTTGATCAGGCATGCACATCTCCCCACACTGCAGCTTCAGTGCTGCCCCATTGAGGATTCTTTTTAATGCTTCTCTCTGGAAAGCATAACACACACCCTGCTAAATGAAACATATGCCAGGTGCTCATCAATTCCAAATAGGAGAGATCAATCTAATGCCAAAAGACATAAATAGATATTTTAAATAAATACATGTATACAAAATATATTTATTTTTAAACAGTTAGAGAGTAAATACCAGGGACCCCAATAGTCTATTCAAAGAATAACTGATTTGTATTTGGGATCTCTAGAAATAGTTTTAGAAATAATTGTCTTTGGGCTGAAGAGAGTGTATAGTTAATATTTATAAGCTATAGGTTGGATTGTGACATACAAAAATATGTTTGAAGGCCTAGGTCCAAGTACCAATAAAAATGACCTTGTTTAGATATAAAGAAATAAGTAGTTCCATGGAATCTATTCAAGCCCCTAGCAAATTCATGAGGATCAAAGTAAAGCTTTGTTCCAGAAGGTTTTCAGGGGATAATGTCTTGAAGTAAATCATCCAGCTTATCTTCCACAGCAAGTCTGGCTGTGCTTAAACAACCAATATTTTTGTTAACAACCAAAGAATATAGGGTCTTTGAAGATGTTCTTTGTTCATATTGAGATCATAATGGATTATGATGGCTCTCTTCCCATATGAGGGTTCTACTTCATGTAGAACTTTCTACTACTTTCATTAAAAAAAGAAAGAAGAAAATGATATATAGAGGGAAGATTACAAGTGAATAAATAAAATCAGATTATTCTGAAATAAGCAACAAACAAAACAAAAATACCCAAACACCAAACCTAAGCTATCAGAAGTTGCAAAAAACAAGAAAGAATCTTGGTCAAAAAGCTTCAGAGAAAGCATGGATGGCCCTGTTGACAACTTGAATCTAGATTTCTTTTCTTCACAACTGTGAGAGAATGAATTTCTGTTGCTTTAATTCACCCAGTTTATTGTATTTCACACTAGGTAAAAGTTGATAATAGCCAGGACAAGTTATTTGTGTCATATTCATTGGTACTTGAACTTAAGACTTCAAAACATAGAAATGTGTTTTACTCTACTCTTTTGTATTTTTCGCAAATATTTACATTTGTATAAAAATAATTTGCAACCCATGAAATCTTTAATTATTTTAATTGTGTCAGTAAAGATCTTATTATAAATTAATACAAATTCAAGGCTGGGTTTTCAGTTTCAGAACCTTATATTTTGCCATTTATGTAAAAGGATTCCTGCAGAAAATTGAGTTCCCAAGTGCAGTGTTTCAGATTTGCAATAGTATTATATTAGCTTGAGTTGTAGATGGTACCTTAGATAACTACTTCATTGGCCTGAGACTAATCCAATTGTGTTTAACCTACTATAAACTTGGTAAGTCCTTTCTGAATTTGTTTGAGATCTGCAGACATTCTAAGGTAGAAATTGTGTGGTAACATTGATAATAGCGTGCATTTGTTTATTTGTTTAGGCAACTTTCTCAAAGAACTTGTTGCCTTTCAGATCAGCCTTTCAAATCAAGAGACAAATGCAAATGTCCTTAATTCGAGACAGCTGAACAACATTAAGAAAATGGTAGTTGGATTCTAGAATGCTTTCCTCCTCGTCAGGGGACCTAGGTTTGTTTTCAGACCTGGGCGCCTTGGCACATCTACCACTCTCATGTTAACAGAGAATTGTATGCAGCTGTGATGCTGAACAAACCTCATAAGAACTTCCAGACCCATACAAACTCTGACAAAAAACCTGGCAAAATACTTTCCCAAATATGCGAATGAAACACTATGTGTGATCATAGTCTGATGCTCATATGCTCACAGGGATAAATTAATCCAGGGGAAGAATATTTGATGAGATATGACAAATAAGTAAGATGATTCAATTTCTGCAAAGAAAATTTTACTGGAAGACACTGTACTCACTCATCAGACATTTGTATTGCCTGTTTTTGCACTCCTGAAGCAGAAATGAAGAGTTATGAATACAGAACACATGATCTACAGAAATAAAATGTTTACCATCATTGTTCCAATAATGTTGTGGAGAGTGCCAGGAGGATTGGCAGTACAAACTGTTCTTACCTCCATTTATTTTGCTTTCTATTTCTATGATTAACTCAGGAAGAGACATAATCCCTATAGATGGTGATAGGTATTAGAATGAAGATATGGCAGGATTGTTCCATGCAACACAACTTGGACATAGGTGAAAGCTGCGTTATCTATGGGCATGAAAGTAGGTTCCTTTTATGAGGGAATAGTAAACAGACATCTGAAGATAAAGCACAAGCAACCATGGGAAATAAGAGAAGCATTCCAGAAAGTACCAAAAAAGCCCACAAATTATAAAAAGATATGATGATTTTTGGAGACAGGAAGAAAATCCAGTTTGTCTGAAGCATTCCTGATATGATTGCTGAAGACAAATGTGTGCATAAACAAAGTGGTGAAGAAAGTTGGTGGTGCCTGGATATCAAAAAATATAGCATCTGAGATCTTAAAGGCTTGGAGATAAACAAGTACCCATATAGCTGAGAAGCAAAAAAGCTCACATAGAAGAAGCTCACCACCCTGTGTGATTGGATATCAGGCATCAAAGAACTAAAAATTATATCATTGTGAATGAAGGGATTACAAGTTGGGAAGTCAAAACTCATCTGTAAGTAATGGTCATCCCCTTACAGAAGGATCACGGGGAAGAAATGAACCAGTCAGGTGCAGTGTCACAATGATAAAACATACAACTTTCCTCTAGTTCTTCAATGCTTCCTCTTCCATACTATCATGATCCCAATTCTACCTTACATATCCAGCTAGACCAGAGGATGCACACTGATACAGATTGAAACTGGAAGCACAGGGGAATCCAGGACAGATGATCCCTACAGAACCAGTGGTGAGAGTGGTGATACTGGGAGGATGGAGGGAAGGTGGAGGCAAAAAGGGGGAAACCTATTATAAGGATCTACCTCTTCCTTGGGTTACAAACAATGGGAAATTGTGTGAAGGGAGTCATTGGACAATGTAAGAGATGACAAATTGATAATAAATTTTAAATTATCAAGGATTCATGAGGGAGGGTGGAGTGGGGAGGGAGACAAAAAATGAGGAACTGATATCACGGGCTTAAAAAGAAAGCAAATGTTTTCAGAATGATGATGGCAACAAATGTAAAAACGCACTTGACATGCTATGTTTTTAAGTATGGATTGTGATAAGAGTTGTGTGAGGCTTCAGTAAAATAATTAAAAAATAAATATGATATATGAGAGAAGGAGAAATCTTTGGTTTGGAATCTAACAAAACTTCGTCCCGAAGATGCTGATTAAATCAGGTTGATGTGGAGTCCTACATATGTGCAAAGCCCTCTAAATGTTTCCATTGCCCAGATGTGTTTGTGAACAACAAATTTTGATACAATAGTCAATGTTAGCAGTGCCTGAGTGATGCCAATAAATAAAATAATCCCTAATAACAGAAATATTTTGAGCTCAAATTAACTGAAAAGCAACCCAGAAAAAAGACCAGACGTTCTGCTTCCAAAAGAGCAGTCATTAAAAATGCTCTGTTCTGCTCTGACCAAATGAGGCTCCCAGGAATCAAATGACTCAGTGGTGCCAGTTTTATAGACCATGATAGTGTGTGTACGAAACCAAAACCAAACTCACTGCCATTGTGTCAATACAGACTCAGTGACACTCTTTGGGTTTCTGAGACTATAACTGATTCTGGAAATGTAAAATCCAGTCTTTTTGCTGGGGAGCTGCTGGTGGTTCCTTATTACAGACCATGCAGATTACAGCCCAGCACATAACCATTACATCATCAGGGCTCTTCTAGTGAGTGTACATCTTAGTCATAATACCTTGAAAAATCCTTCTAAGTTGAGCCAATCTACTTCTGAAATATTGTTCTTTGCAGGTACCAACTGACTCTGAGTCATAGCAACCCTATCTATGTACAACAAAACTAAACACCTACCAGTCCTGCACTATCTACACAACTGTTCATATGCTTGATCCCATCATTACAGTCACTGTGTCATTCGATTCATTGATGCCTCCTTCTTTTTCAAAATCCTTCCATTTTATCTAGCCTGATGGTCATCTCCAGGTACCGTCTCTGCCTATAACATGTCCAAAGTATGTGAGACAAAGTCTTACCATCCTTGCCTCTAAGAACCATTTTGGTTGTACATCTTCCAAGACAGATCTTTTTGATCTTTGGACAGCCCATGATATTTTCAATAATCATAGTTCAAATGCACCAAATTTTCTTTTATTTATTTTCTAATTCAAAGTACAACTTCACATGCAAACAAGGTGATTGAAAATATCATGAGTTCAGTTAGGCACTCATGTTAGGCACTCTCACCACTGGTACTAAAGGGATCATCTGTCCTGGATTCCCTGTGTTTCTGGTTTCAATCTGTACGAGTGTGCATCCTCTAGTCTAGCCGGATATGTAAGGTAGAATTGGGATCATGATAATATGGAGGAGGAAACATTGAAGAACTAGAGGAAAGTTGTATGTTTCATCATTGTGACATTGCACCCTGACTGTTTCATTTCCTCCCTGTGACCTTCTGAAAGGGGATGCCCATTACTTACAGATGGACTTTGGCTTCCCAACCTGCATTCCCCTAATTTACAATGATATAATTTTTATCAAGTCCTTCTTGATTTTCAATATTTTAAAGAGCCCTTATCTAATAGACTTCTATAAATATCACATTCTAGGAAACACTAAGACACATTTACACCCTGTCATATAAAGTTTCCAAGAGTCAACATGGTCTCAGCAGGAATATGTAGGCATCATTCTGGACATAAAATTATATCAATTTAAGAGCTACAAATAAAAATTGTCCCTTATGAATTGTCAAACATTCAGTGGCACATGGACTGTGCGGGTCAGAGTGAGAAGCCCGGCTGAGCATATAGATGTGTAAACATTCCACATGTATGTTTTTCATTAAAGTGCTATAATATTTCACAAAATGGTATATGCTACTCAATACCCCCAAAATACAACTCTGAATTATTTCTTGGAACAATGCTTGTCATAAAACAAGACTCCTGAGTGTGGTTGCTCTCTGTGTGCGAGCAATAGAGACAGACTGCACTAGAACATATCAAGAGTTGGGTCCAAAAAAATACAATTACATTTGTATCTTCGCTTCTTGTGACCAGGAAGAAAGGAGTCTTTACTTTTAGCTTTAGGACTGGTTTGAGTGCTGAGCTGACAGAGAAAAAGATCTTCCTACCAGCACGGAAGAACCCAGTGCAGCAGTAAATGAATTTAAAGGCACCTAACCAGCTTTATCTATTACTGCTGAGACACAAAACTTCTAGCCAGCAGAAGCAGAGGGGCCTATAAAACCCTACTAGTGCCAGAGCATGAAGAATAGAACATATCATCATACTTTGCATTTAGATAGCACTTTCACACTCAAATTTTCACAATAAGGTAAAAAAGGCTGAGAAAGGTGGGCTCAGCAGTTGATATGATCTGCCTTTTACAAAAATGGATCCCAGAGGCACCACACAGAAGGAGCAGGGTGAATGTGTATAAATGTAATAAGATGAAGCCAATGAGGCTTGAAGATAAGATATAAAAATAACATGTTTAGAGAGAAGTTGCATGAAGTAGCCTTAGTTTGTTTTTAGCTAATTTCTGCTACTCGTGTTATTTATTTTGTCATTAATTATATCAGTCATTGTAAGAGTCAGGAGAAAAAAAAACCCTGGCTATATTATAATTAATCTATTTGTTTATAGTTATGGTTTCAAGCTCAAATACTCAGGATAATTAGGTAGAAAACTTAAATGGGTGAAGGGGTGAAGGTTTTGATCATACTGAAGTGGCAAGCTGTTGCTTTTTTAATAGTGGCAATGACTAGTCAGGTGCAATAACGGCAATTTGTAACAACGCGGGAAAAGATTTTGGTCTTGTTAGTTGCTCTTGAATGGGATCTGACTCTTCTTGGTGCGATTCCATGCTTAATAGCATGAAACATTGCCTGGTTTTCCATCATCCTCATGATTGGCAGTTTGCTCAAGGCTATTTTCAAGGTTGAGGTCGAGGTGCATTTTGAGTACCTTCCCACGTAGCTAGATCATTGTCCAGAGTGATAGCAGACAACATTCTGCTGTGATCCAGAGCACTTACATTGGCCTATTTGGCAGTATGAAGCCAGGAGTTTCTTCCTAGTCTATTTCATTAGGATTCTCTTCTCATGCCTGTTCACTGTAGTTGATCATGTTGTATTTGAAAGATAGGTGGCATAGATTCAAGCATTATAGCAACACTCAAATTAGTACATATGGAAAATTGAGTGAAAGGGCTAAGATTTATAGATGTTATGATTTTCCTAGAAAATTTAAAAATAAACCAGATTCTTATGTGAGATTTTTATTTCTAATAAGTCAAATCTAGGGCTGAGCCCCAGTGGCATAGTGGTTGAGTGCCAGACTGTGGTCCACTGGCTTGGCAGTTCGAATCCAGCAGCAGCTCTCCAGGAGCAAGACTGGACCTCCCACTCCCAACAGAGGTCAGTGATGCCCCGCCAAAATAAATAAATAAAGCTAATTAATTTTTAATCACTTGTCTCAACTACCAGTCTATGAACTGAGAAATAACTATGAATCTTACATGTGTGGAAAACCTTATAACATGTGCTCAGAAGGAATCTTTGCCTTAAAAGATTGCCTTAAAAGACTTGCTATAATGTCATGGCTAATTGTTCATGTCACCTTGCTAAGCTATCATAAGATACTGATTCTGACTCATAGTAACCCTATGTACAACAGAACAAAACCCTACCAGGTCCTAAGCCATCCTCATATTTTCTATGCTTGAGCTCATTGTTGTAGCCACTTTGTCAGTTCATCTCATGGAGGATCATGATCTTTTTCTCTGACCCTCTACTTTGCTAAGCATGCTCTGCTTTTCTGGAGACTCATTCCTCCTGATCACATGTCCCAAACATGTCAGATGAAGTTTCTCCACCCATATTGCTTCTGATGCATACTCTGGTGTTTGTCTTTATTCTGGCTATCTATCGAACATTCAGTGTTCTTCACTAGCAAAATAATTCAAAGCCAGCTTACCTCCTACAAACCTGCTTATTTGTTGTTGAACTGTAGAACCAGTGATTTAATTGTTTGCCTTCATTTTGCTGTTTAGTGTTTTGTTACAGTTTGTCTATGGGCCTCTTTCAAACAGGTCAGAGAACTTAAGAGCAAAAATTGAGCTTCCCTGAAAAACAAATTTAGCCTTAAGGCTAAAACACCAATTTCAGCCCAAGTGCTTCCATCCTGCTGACCCATGTTACAGTTGTGGCCTGGACGGACCATAATTACTTGAGCAATTTCTTAAAACAAAGGAATCTCTCTCACACACATGAAGAAGCTTAAAAAATTTCCAAGAAAAGCTGAAATAGAACAATAATGGAATTTTCCCATGAACTTTTAAAATTTTTGATGCAAATAGATCCTATAAAGATATATAAATATAATATGCATTGTAATAGAGAGATTCCTAGCTATGTCTTTAGAATTTTAGAGTATAAATATAACTTAAGCCATTTTGGTAGTCCTTCAAATAAATACAACTCATTCTGAGCCTTTTACTTGTAATCTTACGTTTTTTTTAAATCGTCCCTGCTGAGCTGATTCAAACTCAGTGGCTTTATGTGTGTCACCAAGTGCTTCATAAAGCCTCCCCAGAGCATATATTTGGAAGTCAATGGCTCAGGCTCGTCTTCTGAGGCACCTCTGTGTATCTTTAAACTTTCAATCTGAAAGCAAACAGAAGACTGCTTTAATCATATGCACCATCAAATACATCTAAAAGCAAATACAGCCAAATAAATACACACAACCAAATAAATACACATGGTAATGAAATGGTTTTGTCATTCACATATAAATGGGTATTCCTTAATTTAGTGGAGTTATAAGTTCAAGCAGTGAAGCAATTCAAGATAGGAAAAATAAAGACATAATTATATGTTATAAAAGAGTGACATTTGATCTTATTTAGACACCAAACTATATATAATGTAACATTTTTCTTAAGTAAAAATTCAATTCAATAATCCAAAAAGGTGTACCTTTAGTTAAGGAAAAAATTATTCAGACAATTTATCATCAACTAGTAGCTTCCTTAGACATAGAATTATAAATAATTGCATGATCTTTTCCTATTGCCAGTAGAGATACTGAAGCAGACTTGCAAGTCTTGCTGACTTGCTCAAATTCATAGGATTAAAAAAATAAATTATTCAATTAAGAAAATACTATCCAAATTTCCAGATAAACATAAACAAAACTTCGTGTTATAATACGACACCCACCGACCCACCTTCCGGTAAACCTTTAAATATATGCATTCTTTGCCTCCTTTCTTTCTTCTTGCCATCCATTCTTTCTCTGTTTCCTCTCTTCTTCCCTCCCTTTCTCTGTTCTCTTCTTTCCTTTCTGTTGTCATGTTTACAGTACTCTGTTTAGGAGGTAAGAGTAAAAATCTCATTACAAATGTAGAATAAAATACACTGTCTAAATCAACTGACAAAGAGAAGTGCAGAAAGAAATGCAATTGGACATAGGAAGTGAGGGTGCTGAGGTAATTTTATTCTAAGACATATCTTGAACAGGATGCAATTTATATTTTTCACTTTCCAAGATATAATTCCAAAGAAGAAAAATAAGCTAATAAATAAAAGAATGGGGGTGGATCAGAAAATCCTTGAGATGACTACTACTTATATTGCATTGCATGGCCTTTCTGAATTTCTATAGAATTTCTGATTTTACAAAAGTTGTTTCCTGATATCCTCTAATTCAATGTTTCATGAAATGTGAGTTATAACTTACTAGTGGGTCACACAAGAAAATTAGTGTGTAATTGTTGCCAACTGATTTAACATAATCTATTAAAATAAAATATAAAGTAACAGCAATTAATAAAGGGTAAAATGAGTCTTTATATGTATATATGGTCATAATGCAATATTAATTTCTTGTCAGTAAAAATACTTAAAACCCACTTTTTTCAATTATTTTATTGGGGGGCTCTTACAGCTCTTATAGCATTCAATACATCATTTGTATCAAGCATACTTGTACACATATTACCATATTCATTTCAAAATATTTTCCACTTGAGTCTTTGGTATAAGCTCCTCCTTCTCCCTCCCTCCTTTTTTTTAATGAATCATTTTATTGGGGGCTCATACAACGCCCATCACAATCCATACATACATCAATTATATGCAGGCCACATTTACACACTTATTGCCATCATCACTCTCTAAACATCCTCCCTCCATCCAGGCCCCCAGTATTAGCTCTCTATATTTCCATTCCTCTCCCTTCCCCCTTAGTAATTTACAAATTGTTATTATTTTCATACTGTACACAGTCCAGTGTGTCCCAACACTCATTTCCCTGTCACCTGTGTCCCAGAGAGGAGGCTACATATAGATCCCTGAAGTTGATTCTCCCTTTCTATTCCACCATCCCTCCACCATCCTGGTATTACCACTCCTATTACTAGTCTTGCGGGATCATATATCCTAAATTTCCCATGTTTCCAACTTCACTGTACATCTCCTGGTCTAGCTGGATTTATATGGTAGAATTGGGGTCATGATAGTGGGTGGAAGGCAGCATTTGGGATCTAGAGAAAGGTTGCATATTTCATTGCTGCTACTCTGTATCTTAACTGGCTCTTCTTCTTGTAACCCCTCTGTAAGAGGGTGTGACTTCACCTGTTGATGGGCTTTGAGTCCCCAATCTGTACTCCCTGTCATGAATAATGATATAATTTTAGTTCTTTGATGCCTGACATCGGATCCCTTCACCACCTGATGATCACACAGACTATTGTGCTTCTTCCGCATGGGCTCTGTTGCTTTTGAGCTGAATGGCTGCTTGTTTACTCAAGTCTTTAAGACCCCAGACACTATATCTTTTGGTAGCCGGGCACCATCCACTTTCTTCACCACATTAGCTAATGCACACATTTGTCCTCAGCCATCATATTAAGAAAGTGAGCATGCAATGTTATGCTTTTTAGTTCTTGAAGCCTGATATCTAATCCCTTTGACACCTCATGATCCCACAAGCTGGTGTGCTTCTTTCATGTGGGCTTTGTTGCTTCTGAGCAAGATGGCTGCTTGCTTACTTTCAAGCCTTTAAGACCTCAGACGCTACCTTTTTTGAAAGCCAGGCACCATCAGCTTTCTTCGCCACCTTTGCTTATGCACACATTTGTCTTTAGTGATCATGTCAAAACCCACTTTTATAGCTGATATTTTACCTAATCATACCATAGGTGTGCCCATTCCAAAGAAAGGCAACTCAACAGAATTTGAAAATTATTGAACAATATCATTAGTACTAAAGGAAGGTAAAATATTTCTGAAGATAATTCAAAAAGAGTTGTAGCAATACACCCACAGGAAGGTGTAAGAAATTGAAGCTGAATTCAGAAAAGAATGTGATAAGAAGGATATAATTTTTGACATCAGAATTTAAGAAAGATTCATTAATAACTGTCATTTGCAAATGATATAACATCACTTGCCAAAAATGAAGCAGACTTGAACCACTTGTTGATAAAGATCAAAGACTAGAGACTTCAGGATGACCTACAACTCATCATGAGCAAGCAAACTCATCCTAAAGGTCTATTTAGGCCTAACTAAAGTTATCTGGCTTCTGTAAACATTGCTTTCTTTGGACATACTGGTAAATTACCAAATAAAAGGCAAGTCTTGCTAACAAAAGTGAATGCCTCAGCAGTACACCAGGCATTCTGCAGTGTACCAGTCATTCTGAGATAAGACTGCAGTAACAGGAACTGATAATCGAGGAATGCACAAATTCCTCAGCCCTTTAAGGAGGCAGGTGCTGAAAATGCTTGACAAAACTTTTTTGTGTAAAGTTGTAGCTTGATTAATTGTTTTTGTGTAGATTTGTACAGTATAAATACCCAACTCTATCTATGGGCTGCTCTTTTAAGCTCCTGCATTGGGCTGAGGCAGTCTCTGGCCAGATAATAAAAGGTTCTTTCAATTTGAACTCTGGTGGTCAATTCCAATATTGTTAACAGTGGAGACCCAAAAAAGTGGTCTTGCAATCACAACTGAACAAATATATAATGTTTGACAAATAGAGAATATTGAAGTTGTGAAGGATCTCATTTTGCTTAGATCCACAAATGATGCTCATGGAAGCAGCAGTCAAGGAATCAAAGGACATGATGCACTGAATAAATTTGCACAAGACCATTGTAAGTGTTTAAGAGGAAAATTGTCATTGTGGGCTCTAAAGTGTCCCTAACTCAAGCCAAAATATTATCAGTCTCCCTATATGCATGAATTCTGGACAAAGACTACAGAAGAATTGATGGATTTGAATTACAGGGTTGGTGAAGAATACTGAATGCAGGACGGACTGATGGAAGAACAAGTAGATCTATATTGGAAAAGGTATAGCCAGAATACTCTTTAAAAGCCTGGGTGATTGGAGCTATAATTTAGTGAGAGATCACAATTATTGTTTTATGATACATAATTTATAAATCCTCCTCATATGGCATAAAGTAATTTTATTGATAATGCCATCAATTTAACCAATAGTATAGAGTTTAAAACAGCACCTTTTCAGAACTAAAATATATGAAATTTTGACTTGTACAAATTAAACTTGTAAGCACATGAATAATCGGGCTTAGCAATAATGTAAAATTTTCAATAGCAATCATTCACAGAGGTGAACCATACCTTCTTAAGATGTGGCCTGACTCAATACTAGCCCTAATAAAGAGATCACTGAAGAAATCTAAGGAAGGGAATAGTATAAGGCCTTAAATGGTGAACACTCAGTTTGTAGAAGACTATGGATTACAGGGCAAACCCAAAATCCATTTGCAAGTTACCCATATGCTTTAAACCTCTGGTGTATACCTTCTGGCCAATGGTGGGATTCAACCAGTTCACACAGATTCAGTTGAGCCAATACCATTTCTGTTGTTGAGTTTGTCTGACTGTTAAAATGGTACTTGGAATCAGATTTCTTTAAGGCAGGTTACTGAACGGAGCACAATGTGGAAAATCATAATGCTACATTCCTTACTCTTATTTTTTGCATCACTGCCCTCTGGTGGTGGGAATAGGAGGCCCACCTTTGCTCCTGTGGAACCTCTCCTGGAATTGAACCTCCATCCCAGTGGGCCGCAGTCCTGCGCACAACCACTACTCCACCGGGGCTCAGCATCTTACTCTTTTTTTTAACTTTCATTGTTTCACTTAGAAACAATATTCTAAGTGGCCATAATGCTTAGTCCATCCATAAGTGTAAAAAAATAAAAAAAAGTGTCTGCAATATTTATAATTTAATTGAATAAAGTTTATAGTTTTGAAGAAATATACATTTTCATTTCCTTTTATTTTTGTGACTTAAATAATATGTCAGACCGCAAATCACAATGGTATATTCTGAGTGAGTTATAAAATTTGTGAAAGTATTCAAGATCCAAAAATATTGTCAGAATAATTGCCACAAGTTCAACTGAAGGATAAAGGTGTGTTTTTTTAAATCATTTTATTGGGGGCTCATACAGCTCTTATCACAATTAATGCATACACCTATTATATGAAAACCACATTTGTACATTTATTGCCTTCATCATTCTCAAAACACCCTTCTTCTACTAAAAGCCTTGGTATCAGCCCCTCCTATTTCCCCTCTCTCCCCACTTCCACTCCCCCATTAACCCTTGTATAAATTATTGTTATTTTGTCATATGATACTCTGCCCGATGAGTTCCTTCACTCACTTCCCTGTTGTCCATACCTCAGGGAGGTTATATGTAAATCCCTACAGTTCGTTTCCCCTTTCTACTCTACGATCCCTCCACCTTCCTAGTATCACCACTCTCACCACTGGTCCTGAAGGGATAATCTGTCCAGAATTCCCCATGTTTCTGGCTCCTATCTGCACCAGTGTACATCCCCTGGTCTTGCCAGACTTGTAAGGTAGAATTGGGATAGTGATAGTGGGGTGGGGTGGGCGGGGAGGAAGCATTTAAGAAGTAGAGGAAAGTTGCATATTTCATTGCTGCTACCCTGTACCATGACTGGCTCATTTCCCCCAGCCCTTCTGTAAGGGGATGTTACTTCACCTACCACTGGGCTTTGGATCCCCAATTTATATTGATATAATTTAGATCCCCCCCCACTCATTTATAATGATATAATTTTTAGTTCTTTGATGCCTGATACCTGATTCCTTCAACACTTCATGGTCAGACAGGCAGGTGTACTTCTTCTATGTGGGCTTTGGTGCTTCTAAGCTAGATGGTCACTTGTTTACTTTCAAGCCCTTAAGACCCCAGAGTTTTCCTCACCACATTTGCTTATGAACACATTTGTCTTCAGTGATAATATCAGGAAGGTGGGCATCATGAAATGCCAATTTAATAGAACAAAGTGTTCTTGCATTGAGGAAGTACTTGAGTGGAGAGCCGATGCCCATCTGCTGTCTTAATACTAACCCTGTAAGTATATGTATGTAGATCTATTACCCCATCATCATATATAAATATTTTACCTATGTATAGGCTTATATTTAGACCTCTATAAATGTCCTTTACCCGCTAGTTCTTTCCTCTAGTTCCTTTTACTTTCCTCTTATTCCACTATCAGGCTCAGCCTCCATTTGGATTTCATTAACTTCTTTCTGTTACATTACTCTTGATCAATCCCTATCAGGCCTCTCATTCCCATGTTGTCACTGATTTTGAATCACTTGTTGCTCCCTTATCCCTGGGTTGGTAAACACTGCCTCCTTTCCCCCATGTCCCCATCTCCCATGCCCCCCTGTAACTAACAGTCCCATTGTTTTCTCCTCCAGACTGTTCATCCAACCTATATTATCTAGATAGACTTGCAAAGATAATAATATGTAAAAAAGGCAATGTAAGATGAAACAACCAAAGGAAACAAACCATGACAGCAACAACAAAAGCCCAATGTCCAGAAAAAATAAGTAAGTAAAAAAATAATAACAAAATAAAAATCAGCAGATAGTTCAAGGTCTGTTGGGGTGCCACACCCTGGCCCCAAAGTATATCCTTGGTATTCCCTTGAGAGTTCCATGTTCTGTTCCCCCTGTTGTTTTGCTGCACACCTTTAGTGTTTTGCCTTGGTGTGGTGTGATCAGACAGGGTACAATCCTGAACCTGCTTCTCCATTGTTGTCCCTGTAGGTCCTTGTGTAGCAAGGGACACTATGTTTTATAGTGTGGCCAGCCATATGGTCCTCTCTGTGCATTGGCTGTTCTGAGTGGGATATCTTCCTCAAGACTTGGTGGGCCAGGATGCATTCCACTCTCTCTTCCACCCCGTTCATTTGTTCTCATGTGCTCTGGTCAGGCATTCCCTTCTCCCCGAGCTATAGTTTCAGGACTATCCTTTAAAAAAACTCCTCAGGGCTGGGTGGGGGGAGGGGGAGGCAATTGTCCC
This sequence comes from Nesogale talazaci, assembly GCA_004026705.1. Lineage (NCBI taxonomy): Eukaryota > Metazoa > Chordata > Mammalia > Afrosoricida > Tenrecidae > Nesogale > Nesogale talazaci. The sequence goes on from PVJH01035152.1 coordinate 17,775, forward strand.
TGTAATTGGGATTGGGGTTGGAACTTTAGACCCCTCCACTGGCTCCTCACTCCATGACATCATGCTGCATTCACATACAGGAACACCGAATTTAATTTTGGTTCCTCTTTCCCTGTGAAGATATAAGCAATACGTTCCCCTTGCGTGGGTTGGTAGCTCATTCCACCTCTACTCATGGCCAATTCCACCCCCCGCCCACCTCAGTTGGCTGCCATATGTAGCCCTCAATTTGATTTGAGCCCTGCCATACTACCTGTGCCTCCCCCCAGGAATTTCTGTATACAGTAGCTTTTTCCCTGTGTTCCAGGATAAAGGCTTGTTGTTGTTGTTTTTTAAAGATGAACATAATATGTTCAGAAAAGAGAAGTCACTTGTTTCTCGTATATGAAACATAGTGATTATTTTCTAATTGGCCTACCACTAAAGGAATGGAATCTTACTCCTCAAATGAAAAGACGGTTAAAGATAGAGCATGTTCCCATGGTCTGTGGCTATTGTGACCCTCTGATCCCCAACTGCATGCAAGGGCAATGTGGATAGACTTTGACAGCCCAGGTCAGCAAAGTACCTGCAGCTGCCACTTGCCTTTCCTATAAAATTCTCCAGGATCTGGATCAGGAAGCTTTCTACCTAAGATCAGTTTTCCATCAGCTTCCATGTAGATCTCGCTAGTAAAGAAGCCTTGAAATGTGATGAAGCACAAAAGAGTCTGGAGTTTTGAGCATTGGAAAGAAAAAGTGTCAAGCAGCTCATTTAGTAAGTAGCAGAAAATTTTTTATTATGTACCTGGCTTGATAAATAAAAAGACTTGTGGGAGTGGTTAAAAAAAAAAGATGGTTAAAGATAAAACACACAATCATTGGTGCTTGAATAAAAGTGAAAAATCCTTCAAGTGAGTATACTAATCAAGAATCAATGTGGAAATAACTTAATAACAGTTCTATTATTTTCAAATATTATTGAATAATTTTCATTAATTTTTTAAAACTTTTTTAATAACAATCTAGTGTGTGTACCTCTTTGATTGTTCTTGTTTAAGTATTAACTGTTTGAAACAATAAATTACTTTCAGTATGTCTTATTTTATACTTAACAGACAATTAGTTAGTGAACTAATTTTAAATAATTTGAATCCCACCACTGCAAATACGATAATTCTATTGATAGTGTCATTGATTTAGTCAATGGTTTATCATTGAAAACACTTTTTGAGAAATGGAAATTATACAAATAGCCAATTTTTCAGGCCAAAATACATGAATTGTTGAATTGACAGATTAAATTCTTAAGTGCCTGGACACCATTTACATGACAGAGGAGGTTAGAGATAGGACAAAACTTTTAATAGCAATTATTAATAGAGGCAGAACCATATACATGTCATTAGAAATCAAGGGGAACATTGACTATATTAATTTCATGTTTAAAATTTCATGAAACTAAAATTCCATTGCTATCAAGTTAATTTGATCATTGTAGCATCCTGCATTACAGAGTAGAACTGCTCCATAGAGCTTTCTTGGTGGTGATCTTTAAGGAATCCCTGAAAAAAATCAGGCCTTTCTTTCATAGCGCTGTGGAATGGATTTGAATCAACAACATCCAGGGCCCCAGCTGATTAAAAAAAAAACTTGTATCACTCAGGGAGTGGGGCACACATATGTGCACACACACATCCTATTACACATTATAACAAGGTGCTGCATGCACACTGAACATTACACAAGCTTCCTGAAATTTATTTGACATAGTAAATAAAATAAATATACTAGAGGATGAATATGTTGTCTCCTAAGTCTGCATATAAATGTTATTCCATTTAATTAATATCTGTATATATTTTCTGTGATTTGAAAGGAGTGAGACTGAAAACTGCTTTCCACAGTAACTGTTTCCATTCATGGGTTACCAATGTTTGGGGGGGGCTCTGGGGTTTTTTGCAAGAAGTAAATAACAGAACATGTTAGTGTGCTGCTACTCTCTTTCAAATTTTCCATCTATCCTGAGAAGCCAGGAAACTTGTCAAATGAACTCTGTAGAACAATGGATGGTGCTCACACTCTTATAGGTAAATACAGCAATTCATAAGCTGAGGATTTTGAATGCTTGCATGATCT
>PVJH01035153.1:0-19965 GCA_004026705.1 Nesogale talazaci
CTTTAGACATTAGCTAGCTCAGAAATGGAAAGGCAGTACAGGAAGGCAAGTGAAAATGGCTACACGGTTGGTCTGAGGACGTGGGGAGAAGTTCAGCCTAAATGGAGAAAAGCCGGCAGATCCAAACTCAGTGAGTCCGTTCTGACTTACAGAGACCCTGTGAGGGAGGGTAAAACTTCCCCTGTAGGTGTCCCAGACAAAAATTTTTTACAGGAGTAGAAAGCCTTGCTTTTCTCCGGAGGAGTGGCCGGTGGTTTCAAACTGCTGACCTTGGGGTTAGCAACCCATCACAAAACCAGTAGGCCACCAGGGCTCCTCAGCGGATCAAAGGAGAAGGAGTTGTTCTTTTTATCCTTTTAATCAGCTTTAATGGGAGCTCTTACAGATATCCTTACATCCCATAGTTCAGTCACATCTAGAAGTGTTGTGCATTTGCTCCCACTATCAGCTTTGAAACATTTTCTTTCTTTTTGAACTCCGGATATCAGCTTCCTTTTATCTCCTCCCTCCCCCACCCTAACTCCCAGGAACCCTTATTTTTTTTTCTCTATAATAGATTTGGGGTTTGGGGTGGGTTCCCCCCCCCCCATGTCTTACACAATCCAATATATCCATGCTCATACAATTCTGTGGTTCAATCCCATGAATGGGGTTCTGCAGTCATCATCAGTACAGTCAGTTCCCTATCCCCCTCCCCCAGCCTCACCCCCTTCCTGACCACCATGAAACCATTAGGAGTCGCACTGCACAGGGCAGTGGGCACATGGCTGGAGGTCATACAACAGCCCCAGCGTTGTCCTGGAGATTTGTTTTGGGGCGTGGGGGCAGGGGCAGAATCCATGATCTCCAATAGGAAAGTCTGGGTGTGTTCTCTGGCCATTTTCTATGGCCCATGAGACTTGAACCCATTCCCTGAGCAACCGAAGCAGTACCCAGTGACTCTGCTGAAGGAAATGGTGAACTGCGAGAGACAGAAGGACTACATTTGCCCCCAAACAAAAGTCAGGCCGGAAGGAGGAGAAAGAAGGATTAATACGGGGGACCCAGGGAAAAGGTGGGAAGCAGGCTATCACCTCAAGGGAGCTGCAATTTGTTACAAAACCAACTGTGTGCCCACAGCTGAATGGCTAACCGATTTGGTCTCTCAACCAGCACCCAAACCACGACAGGAAAGCAAACAAACCAGCAGAAGCCGGTGTGTAGGGGCACCTGCCTGCCCCCTGAATGGCTCTGACAAAAATGACGCCGTCTGGGGCAGGGTGGCAACTCGCCGGTGTTGGTGGGGCAGAGGCAGGCATAGTTTTGTATTGGCATGCTGCCATGGTGGGGGCAAGGAAGTCGCTCACACTCAGCACTGCGGTGTGTGACTTCCCAGCAAGGGGAGGAGGACGGACCGGGAAGAACAAAGGAAAATGGATTCGTTTGCGTTATGGCACTGGCAGAGAGTACTCCTGCAAGGATCAGACTTCCAAAAGAGCAAAGAGATCCATCTTGGGAGAATTAGGGCCAGAATGCTCCCTGGAGGGGCGAGGTCCCTGCAGAAGGTAGAACAGCACCAGGAAAGAGGAAGACCCTGGCTGGGTTGACATCAGTGTCCATAACGCCACTCACAGTTTGTGGCATGAGGCGGGATGAGGAGGGGGGACAGGGCCACTGGGCACAGCCACAGTGGGTGGCTCCGCCAGGCACTTGTGATTGTCTTTTGAAATCATCCCCAGAGGACTGGCCGCAAGTGAACCCAGCTAGTCAGGGTTAAGTGGAAATGGCACCTGCTTTTTTCTCTGAAGGACAGTTGTGCAGCTGTGGGACTCTCTGGGAGAGGAGTGTGGAGAGAGAACCTCGTTAGGCCCTGTTTACCAGATGTCAGCATTGAATATATTCCGAGTTGTTTACAATATTCCAGGTTTTTGTTTTATTTCAGAAAGAAAAAGCTCCCATACACCCAAGTTATTTAACAGTGGAACTTTCATTGCTGTCAAATTGATTCTGAGCCCTCTGTGACCCTGTAGACAGACGACAATGGCCACATGGGGTTTTCCAGGAGACGCTCTTTGTGGGTGTCCATTACTAGATCTTTCTCCAGAGGAGCGGCTGGTGGGTTTGAACTGCTGACCTTCTGCTTTGCAGCCCAGAGCATGGGAGCGTTCTCCCCAGGACTCCCTCGTACCTCTCTGGCACTGGGAGAGTGTTAGCAAAGGTCATGCTCACTCTGCTACCTACCCAGTTGATTTTCAGACAGGAAAATGCATTTGTTCTGCCCTTGGCTGATCAGCCCTCGGTCAACAACGGTGACCTTTGTCTTTATTGCCTTCTCTGGGTCCTTTGCTGATTTTTTTTTGGCGTCCCCCGGAAGATAGAGACTAGCCCGAAAGATAGAGAAGATAAAAGTTACGTCAGAAAAAATTCTTTTGGCTTTGGAGGGAGAAAAGCTAACCCCAACAGTGGAAACCAAGATACGGGAACGGGAACGTCTGACTTCATTTCCCACAGACTCCTCTCCACTGAAAATGACCTCACGCCATCTGTGGCAAAGCTCTGGAGCCAGCAGGCTTTCATTTAAGCAGCTAAACGCTGCTCCTTCGGCTTCGAGCACGAGCCGGGCAACGCCCCCTTGCCCATGGGCCCTGATGGTCTTTCCCTTTGTTTGCAGTTTGACCTCCACGACAAGGTCCAGCTCTGACGCCCTGCAGGGCCGCTACGGGGCCCCTGAACTAGAGGTGAGTCCCATTGCCCGCCAGAAGACTTTTCAGGAAAGCTTTTGGTGTTTGTTTATGTCTCTATCGATTTGCATTCTGTGGTCTTGTTTTTCTCCTTGGAAAAGAAGAAGAAGATATTTAAGAGATCATGACATGTCATCTCCCCGCACAAGGGAGAGAGGGCTTCAGAAAGTTCAGTGGGGGGAGGGGAATCTCATTATTTTTTCCCACAAATGTTTTTTGGAGCCCCTTTTTTTCTCTGGTGTGTGTGGGGTGGGCTATTTACTTATTTATCTATTTATTTATTCCACAATGAAGGGCCATCTGTTAACAAGGGACTGTGGGAATCGGGCGTGGGAGGGTGGGGGGAGCCACAGAGACAGCCTCCCTGGTCTGCTTGGGACCCTCTCCTAATTGGAGCAGAATTCTGTCCCAACTGTGGGTCTTCCAAGCAGCTGAGCCAAAGGTCCAAGAGACACATGTACATTTTAACAGGTCCCTTCACCTGTTTGACCTGCATCTGTGCCCTACGCAGTGTGACCTTGAGTGTGCCAACCCTGTTTGAGGGAGAGAGATGGGGGGGGGGGGGTGCTGGTGTCTGCTCCCTTTCTGCTCTCTGCCCGACATGGCAGAGAACATGTTACATGGACCTACCTTCCTTCCTTCATTTCACTGCACCGCAGTTCCTGAAAGCAATTCCAGCCCCATCAGAGCCTAAGCGCTCAGCCCGCACGGCCTGCTGCTCCTTGCTGTGGACCCAGTGTGACCACCGGCCGCACTTTCCTAGCTTCCTCTGGAGAGAGGCGCCTTGGGACCTGCCATGGGGCTACTGTCCTCTGCAGCTGGCCCTCTGGGATGGCCATTCCCACACCTGACATAAGGACCGTGACCTCTCTGTGCAGGGCTGTCAGCCAGCCCGCATGGTTCGCCAGCTCCTTCTGTCCCTGAAGGAAGGAAGGAAGAGAGGACTCCAAAGAGCGTGGGCTTTGTTGCTCTAGGCCCTGCCTGTGCGGCCACCTGCTGTGGCTGGCCCAGACCCTGTCAATGTCCCCATTGTGTACAGAGTTGACCCGAAAAGAGCAGTCTGAAGTGAGATTCGAGAGCAGGAAGTGAGCATGTTTTGCTTCTACTGGTTGCAAGGGAAAATAAACATCCCCGAGGAGAAGACAGAAAGGAAGGGGGCTTGTTCTCCCTGCATCCTGTTTCCGGGACCCACCTTTGAAAGAGACAGTGCACAGTTTCTCAAGGCAGCTGGCGCTGCAGCAGGAGGGGCCCTGAGCACCCGAGGTCTGGATCAGTGAGTGAGTCCTGGAGCCTTGCCGCCCCTTGATCCCAGCCAATAGCTGAGACAAGCTTGCCTGCGTGCAGTGCTGAGGTGAGGCAGTCGAGTGCCCAGACATATGTTACTGGGCCGCAGGTTCCCACATGGTCACGGCCTGGTGTGCTCTGTACGCCAGGGCGCTTCAGCCCGAAAGTACCGGGGATCCAGCACTTGTCAGGCTGTCTCGGCACCAGCAGTGTCTCCTATCCTGTGACCAGAGCCCTTCAGGAAGTGGTAGGCAAGTGTGTCACATGGGTATCTGAAATGCCGTTTACTGGCTGCAGTAGATAAAGAAACATGGTATAGAATGCTAAAGGTGCCCCAAACTCGCCAGTGGCCAGATTCCCATCCACCCCCTTGCCAGGTAACTCCCTTCTCCCCCACCCCCTGAGGGAACAGGAGACTGTCCTTGTGGGCCACCTCCCAGGGCTCCCCTTATACCTTTTCTGCTGGCATCAGCGCCCCCTTGTCCCAGAGAGCACGTTCCCTATGTAGACAGCGACCTTGCAGCCACCGCCGTGCATTTGTGTACCAGCTGTCACTGAACTTGTTGTGTGATCCGAGGACAGTTATCTGACCTGCCCTCCCTGTGAACCCCAGCCCCAAAGGTTTCAGAGCACTTAAGGAAATAGCGCATTAAGCAAGGCACCAGAAGGGACTAGGGCCCTTTCTCACTGCCTCCCTTTTCAGGGTGAGGAGACATGTGCATGGTGTGTCTGAGGATGGAAGTTGGGGTTGGGGAGAGGATGATGTCAATGAGCAGTATCAGCTGAACGAAGGCTTTGCCAACCTCATGGAATGCTCTGGAGCAGAGTGGCTGCCCTGTCCAGAAGCTGGCCCTAGAAGCCGGGCCTTGCCTCTGGGCTGCCCAGGAAGGGTGTTCTCCAAAGCAAAGTAGCTCTGCCACTGAGACAAAAAGCTGGAGAGGCTGCTGCCAGCACCCGAGTAGTCAGCAGGAGGGGCTAGCACAGGCCCTTCCTTGGAGGGGTGTGGGCCAGCGGCCCACGTGGTCTCTGCATTTCTTACCACTGGTCCCCAAAACAGCCCATGGAAAGAATACAACAGGCAGGTCAGGGCCTGAAGTTCGTTTCCGATGAAGGACGTCTGTTGCTGTTAGCCCTCGGGCAGTCACTCACCAGGTTCACTTTGCCTTTATAGGTTGCTCGGTGTTGCTTCTGCCTCGATCCTAAAGGAGATGGTGAGTAGAGGACATCTGGGGTCTCCCTGCACCCACCCCTGCCCGCGCACACCCTCCTCCCCACCTGGGAGCTCTTCTCCCTTCCATTCTGCAGGCAGAAACAACTAACTTGACTATTAGGAGAGTGTGGATGTGCATCTCACATTCTTCCACCAGGGTTAGAAGCTCCAGGTGTGTGTGTGTGTGTGTATGTATGTGTGTGTTTCGATATTTTGGCAGGCAGCAAGCAGCTTGTATTTTGTCTCATGTTTGAGTTAAACTCTACAATGAGATGTTGAGAAGCTGACAGTGTGTCTCTGAAGGAATGATTTGGGAAATACCAAGAGGTTCTGACGGCTAATTTGGGGGACCAATTCATCCTCTTCTGCCTGCTTTTCTTGGGTTGAAAGACCCCAGGGACTTGGGGACTCCCTGTCTACTCTCTTTTTCAGCTTTCCTATTTTTTCAGGGCCCACGCTATCCTTTGCTCTGTTAAAAATCAATGCAGCGTTCAGGAACGTGCCCTGTTGGGGAGGTGCTGGGGTGCGGTGAGGGTCCCCGTGTAGAGCTAAGATCGCAGTTCCTGAGGATACAATTGATCCTTGCCATCGGAGTGGAATGGTGGTGGTGGTGGGGGGGGGGGGGCGGTGCTTTTGTGGAAATCACAAGTGTGCTTTCCTTCTCTGACCCCCGCAGATTCAGAAGATCAGCAGAATCTCAAAGAAGGACCTCGGGTCATTTATGACGAGAAGAGAGGCACCGCCTATCTCTACGCCTATTTCCACTTCATATTCTTCTTGGCATCCCTCTATATGATGATGACCGTCACTAGCTGGTTCAAGTACGTGGCCTGTTTCCTTAGACGTTTCAGAAGGGAGAGTTTTAAAGGAAGCACAGATGGTCGGCTTTTGTTTCCCTCAGGTTCTGAGGCACAGGTGGAATCTCCTAGAGTCAACGAAGCTCTCTCAGGCCCACGTCAGCCTTCCCAGGCTACCCTCAGGTTTTCACTGGCCTTGGATTACTGGTAGTGGATTGCCGATGCCAGATGGATCTTGGCTGCCGTCAGAGAATACTAGAAAGTTATTTGCCTGTGTTTTATTAACTATCCCAGAGTATTTGTTTGTGCGGATCATAACAAATTTTGGTGAGGAGAATGGGAATTCCAGCAGAACTTTTTAATTACACCCATACATAATCAGCCCAGAGACCCAAGAGGTGGGGATGTGACTAGAACAAGGGGATGCTGTGCAGTTTAAAACCTCCAGAGGTGTGTGTCCGGGCTGTAGCCTTTCTCCAGGCTCTGTCTGTCTGCGGGGCAGGCATTTTGAGGCTTGAGGAAGACTCATTTCCAACCTGTGGCCCACAGGTGACTTTCTGTAGAAAGTCAGAAGAACTTTATGGCACCGACTGATGAACTGCAAAGGCTGGGTCAACACTGTCCATTTACCATGATGCTGCTTACTGGTTCCCTTGATGAGAAGTTGTGTTTTCTTTATGTTGAGGTTCCAGCCGTACCCAAGGTTGGAGTCTTTATACTTAGTCAGTAACAAAATAATGCTCCTCCCAGTTAGTCAGGCACTTGGTTCCCTTGGGGAGGCCCCTGTACTGGCAGGAGCAGTTCCCCTCAGGGGCCCATCAGCTTCTTCCACTTGTCCCAGGGGAAGGGGGATAAAGCTGACAAAAGTCCGAGGAAATGTCTCTCTCGTGCCCTGGTGGGTGCAGGTCATTCCCAAGGGCAAAAGTCAGACAGGGTGAGCCGGATGTCGAGATCGGGACGCCCCTGCTGCTGAGTGGACTCATTTTATAGGCAGCAGGATGACTTTGCAGGGACTCCTGCTTACATTTTCTCACAGGCGAATCCTACCAGTATCTCCCCCACCCTCTTACCAGCCGTTTGGTGGGAGTTCCTGCAATCAGATTTCACCCACATGTAATAATCTAGTCTCCACCCCAGGACTGTATCTTATTTAGGCATATATGACCTGGGGCCTCTGGCAAGATGTTCCCAGTAGGCATTGGCCTCTTACTAATTTTAAATCAGCCAGGTTTTTTTTTTCCCAGACCACTTCAGAACCCGCTTTCTTTCTCCTCTCAGCTGTAGTATATAATTCCTTACATCCATGGTAAGCAATAGTAACAAAGTCTATGGTCAGATTCACACCCTCCACTAAGGTCAGAGCTCACTCTCATCCCATTCCCATTTGCTGGCAGATAAAGCCTTCCAAAAAGGGGCCACGGCCACAGCCGTTTGAAATCCAGCATTCTTTCTTTCTTTTTTTGGGGGGGGGCGCGGGGGGTGGGAAATCACTGCTCTCCGGTGGTGGGAGTAGGAGGCCCAGCCCCACTGCTGGAATTGAACCTCCGTCCCAGTGGGCCGCAGTCCCGTGCACAACCACTACGCCACCGGGGCTCAGCCCTATCCAGCATTATTTCATCTCACTTTGGAAGCCCACTCCTAGATCGACACCCAAGAGAAAGGGCAAATCCATAACCTTATACCCGAATGCTCAGAGTGGCATCACCCGTAACTGCCATTAAGTGAAATCAGCCCAAATGTCTATCAAACCACGAAGGGATAAACAAAGTGTGATCTCTCCCTTCAGTGGGTTGTCATTGGACCCTATGAAGGAATGAAGTGCTGTCACGTGCTGGAATCTTGAAAACCTTAGGGTAACCCAAAGAAGCCGGGCACAGAGGCTCACTTGTCATATGATTCCATCTACACGAACTGCCCAGACCATACAAATGCCTGGGGACAAAGAGAAAACAAGTGGTTTCCAGGGAGCAAGGACTGAAGGGGGTGCAGGATTTCGTTTTAGGATGCTGAAAAAGTTTGAAAACCGATCTGGGTAGTTCTGATCCACCAGCCTCTGACCGTCCTAAAAGCTATTGAATCAAGGCATGGAGGTTGGTGAAGTGTGTGGCACCTCAATTAAGATGCTTTGTTTTTTAAAAAAGAAAGGGGAATGTAGTGGAAAGCAGAGAGAGTTCCGTCTTCCCCTACACCCCTCCCCCCGTCCCCCCACCTCTTCCTGCTCTGACCCCGTCCGGGCCTCTTGTTTCCACAGCTATGAAAGCGCCAAGATTGAGACCTTTTTCAAGGAGAGCTGGTCCATCTTCTGGGTGAAGATGGCCTCCTGCTGGATGTGTGTGCTGCTGTACCTGGGCACACTCCTCGCTCCCCTCTGCTGCCCCTCTCCGCAGTTTTCTGTGTGACGACCTCAGCCACCCTGGGTCTGGCACCACCTCGAGGGACGTCAGTCCCCTGAACCTGCGTCCCGATGTTTACCGAGTGACCAGTGCCCCCCGCAAAGCCAGACTGACCGAGAAGCCTCCAGAAAACAAAACGAAGCCACGACTGCAGATTAGCTGCTTCATTGTGGAGTTGGGACAGAAGCAGTTTCTGCCAAAGGAATATGGACCAAACGGATTGAGTGTGTCATACCCCCCAGAGAGTGGGATCGGAGGGAGGTTACTGTTTTCCCAGTGAGTGTTCGAGCATGCCATCCCCTCATGGGGAAAAAGGAACCTTGGTTTGCAGCTTCTCGCTTTTCACCCTGAGAAGGGGAAGCATGACAGCCCCCTAAGCCCCGTGTTCCTCACACGGCTGACCATCTCCAGCACTGGGTGGCCACCCCGCTCACAGAGATAGGCCTGGGCAGCAGCACCTGCTTCCAGCCCCTTCCGCAGTGCCCACCGTCCCTCTTTGCTCCCGGAAACCCCCTGTGAAGCTGTGATCCGGGGAATCACAGACTTCCTTCACGTTTGCCCTCGCCTTTCCCAGAGGTGCCCTTGGGTTCTCTGGGCTCAGTTTCTTCAACAGAATGTGAAAAGAGCACAATTCACTGCCCCTGCCGCACCCCAGATTGCCTCTACCTGATCTGCAGTCCTGCAATAATCATGGCTGCTCTGTGCTGCCTTTCACGTGATTCCCGAACAATATTTGTGCTGTTTTCTGCAGCGGGCTATAATCCGTAATGGTCTGTGCTGTTCATAATAATCACACACGAAGGACCTTAATGAAAAGCCCCTTCTCTTCGGAAGCCTGCCGACCCCCCTTTCAGTTGTTAGAGGTCATTCAGTCCCTCAGCTTCCCCTCCTCTGTGAAGCCTTTGAAATCACGCAAGCAAAGGGCTTCTGTTCACCAGATCTGAAATGTGATCCCATTCAGGAGGATGTCCAGGGGGTGCGGCTTTCCAGCAGCAGCAGCCCCCCCCCCACAGCCCCGCAGATCACGCCTCCTGTGTGGGTGTGAAAGTCACCAAGCACATGGAGAGCAAGAGGCTGGCGGTGGGGTGGGGACCCGGGCTCTGATGAAGCCATAGCCACCGATTTCCAGAATGCACCGTCGTGAAGTAATGGTCCCAGGAGATTGAGCTTCCCACGATGGTGCCCCTGTCTCCAGTCAGGGGAGAGAGCCACTCATTGCAGGCGCCAGTGCCACCACGGTGGGGTATCTCATGTAGGGATGGGGGAGGGTGCCTTCCTCTTTGCTGGAAGAAAAGATCAGAGAGTAAGGTAGCTCATCTCGGACTCCTTCCTGTGCTTCGCTGGACGGGGTGGGCAGAGTTAAATCCCACAGAAGCTGGGCGCCAGCAGGTCAGAACACCTGCATGGCAAAGTCTTTGAATTCTCCCCTTTCTGCACTCTCCTCTGCCCTCCTCCCAAGGGAGGAAACACAGTGGGAGGCGAGGGGAGAAACACATTAAAATGAAGTCATAGCTTCAGAAAGTTGCCTTCCAGTGTCTGAGATTCAATTTTTTAAAGGCCACCAATCAGAGAGGGTGCCTTGTAAAAATACTAAAATTTTCCCTTTTTTTTTTTTTTTTTTTTTGCAGAGGGGAGGGGGAGGCATGAGTTCTTTGAACCCAGTCCTTAAAGATCCATCTGGAGGCACAAAATGAATCCCACATGTTAGCCTTAGGAGCCCTAAATAGCCAATAGGAGGTAGTGCCTTGTGGGTAGGGCAGGCCCAAGGGACCCAGGCTAGTGCCTGTGCCACAGACCCCGTGGAGGCCAGTGCTGTGATGGGCACCCCAGGATTCTGAGCAAGCTTAGGAAGGACCGTGAGAAGAAGCAGGCCAAGAGCTGGGGTAGTCAGTGGCCAGCTCTACACCCCACTCCCACACCCAGATGTTTAGCCCCTGGTGGAGAAATCTTGTTTTTAACTCTGCCTTTAGAACTGGCACCGGCACCAGTGCAAGGTCTGACAGTGCCACTTCTTTCTTGCCTGTTCTTCGGTGAGCCACTTCCCTCTAACAAAATCCCAGGAGAACACAAATGAGAATTCCTTGCCGGTAGCAGGACCTTAGCTAACTCCTTTTTGGGGCCAGTCCAGGGAACCCCCATATTCCAGCCCCACCCAGATGGGGTTTGTAAGTTCCTCCCTGAAAGTCTGTCTTTTGGATGCTGATTTTTATCCTCAGCTGAAAGCGGCGGGGCGTTGAGCGTGGATAACCTAGTGGGGTGTGCGAGGAGTGTGAGGGGGTCTGAGGAGTGAGAGCCTAGAGTTGCGCCAGTAGAAGACGACTTCAAAGACTAGTCCTTGTAGTAAACCGGCCTCTGGCAATGAGTCTGAGTCAGTCGTTGTCATCGCTCCTGGATATAAAGAACCAGCTTCCTGTTGGAATTTAAGAAACTGGAACTGCCTGTGCCAATTGTTTTGCCCTCCTAGAATAGATACTAATTTGACTAACTCACTGTTGATTTTTTTTTTTTTTAAAGAAAGACCTGTGCTTCGTACAACTTTTTGTATTCGACTTTAAAATCCCAGAGAGCTTCTGGCCAGACTCCTTTAGCCAAGAACGCTGAAGAAGAGATTTCTTGCGTTTCCTCTGTGCCAGTTCTCAGCTGTGCAAGAGACTGTACCAATGTGCTCTTCTGTTTTTCCCTCTTGCCATTCATAGTCAAACACGATTCCGGAGCAGGGAGTGTTACTGTAGTGGACCTGCTACTATTTATGGGAGGGCTGTTAATACTTGACTAAAGACCAGAGACTGTTTCTCATAAACCTTGGACCTTCCTTTGCCCTTAATTGGATTTACCTTTCAGAATTCTGGTGGTAGTTGGTTTTGTTTCTGGGAGGACAGTGTGAGGGAATTCGTTTGCCAGAGGTGTTGAGGGCTCTTCTGTCGGCAGTGTGTTTGTAGTCAGGTTACTAGGTGTTGGGACTCTTATCTCTGTAAGCCCAGTCCCACATTACACCTCTGATCTCCATTTCCTTGGGGCACCCTTGACAGTGAATAGCCTCCGTGTTGTTAACACCCTCTCCACCCACAATTGTCACCGCCTGCCTTTGAAGATTGTGTACCTTTCCCCCTAGATGTTTACCCATCACTGGTGCTTCTTGATACCCTTCAAAGGGAATCGCATAACCTGTATTTAAGTTTCCTGGACGGTGACCCTCTTTATTGCCATTCTAAGTTGTAGCTTATTGCTGTGTATACTTGTGTCAAACCTTTTGGAAAGGAAAGAAGGCTTAGCCTGGACCGAAGAAGGGACTGACTACCCTGTACTAAGGGGCTGTGTGTTCAGCAAGAACATGGGTCCCACCATAACCCATAACTCATGATGCAATAGCCCCTGGGGTCATAGACTTGCCTGTGGGAGAGTCCCATTAACTTGCTTAGTAGAGCTAACTTCTTACGGCTTTGTTCTCTGTCTTGCCATCGTCGATGCATCTATAAATACATTCTTTAGTTTTGTGTTCCAGGCAGAGATTCTAATGTAGGGATCGTCCATGTCATGGTAGTGGAGCGCTGCTTACTTCATGCTCTCTTTATGGTCAATCAAATTTGCAGTCCATCATTGCGAAAGGGAGACATAGTTGGGGGCAAAAGCCTTTCAGGAAAAGCGTTGACAGAGAAAGGATGGAGAATAGCAGGTGAAGAATGAATTTGTCTCAATCTACTTCGATAGAAATTTAGTTGTTTATATGAAATGAGGAAAGACTGCTAGAAAGTAATCCTTTAGGGCAGAAGGCCCTAGGAGATACTTGAGGAAAAGAAAGTTTGCAGCAAATGTATAATATATGTCTCAAGTGGTATTTATAAGAAAGTTCAGAGGTTTTCCTTATTGAAGATTTAAATTTTGAATTTTTTTTTGAAGTTACAAAAGTCTACAAAAGTTTTTATACATTTATAACTTAGGTGTGATATGTGTTACTTTTTTTTTTTTACTTTTCCCAAACCAACTAGCGTTAGCCAAATTATGTGGTTATGTTTTACTATATTATGATTTGAAATTATAATATGTATAACAAGTCTCCATATAGTTTGAAATTTATAATGATCTCTGAGGTGGTTAGGATTTTGATAACTTTTAATAGTTATTTTTCACCATTGATCACAAAAACAACTATGAATTTATATTTGTTTGTTTTTAGAGTGCTAATTTTTCTATAAAGCATCTGAAGCTGACCAACCTTTTCTTATGTAGAAAATGCAAAACTTGTTAACTCTGTACACCAAATAAACTTGAAAATGGAAAATCATATTGTCTTTCATCCCTTCTACCAGATCCAGATAATTTCCCAAAGATGTCTTCACATGCCATTCAGCCCTCTCTTGCATAATAAACCTGGCTCTGACCCTTGAGACTGAAAGTACAAATATGACATCCAGAGCTTTTTGAAAGCATCTGAGGAATGCTTTCTTCTTCCTTCTGTGCTTCTGAGCAGCCCAACCAGAAAGCCTCCAGGTTTCACACAGGAAAGCTGATCATTATCAATTCAAGAAGGGATACCCAAGGATCCTCGTGGGTGCTATCTTGAGTTTTGAAAGAGGGAAGGGTTCAGCTCTTTTGATTCTGCATGTGTTTAAGGAACTCAAGTATTTTCCAGAAAGCTGTGCTCCAGGCAGACTGATTACAGTAGCACATCCTCTTGGCTCAAAGGACAAGAACCAAACTCACTGCCATCTACCTAATGTGGCCTCATAGTGACCCCATGTGGGTTTTTGTGGTAGGCCGACTGACTCGAGAAAGAGCTTTATATCAAAGAGCTTTATATCAAAGAGTAATTGTATATTACAACAGCCAAGAGCTGATCAAGTCCTTAAATCGATATTAGCCCTTAAGGCTGACACTAATACATAAATTCCTCTTCAGACCCACAGCACATGTAATCATGCAAAATGCAGGAAGATCCCACACCACTGGGTACAGTTTTGTGGGTCCAGTGACTGTGGAAGCATCTCCAGGGCTCACAGGTCTCAGGATGGCCCCACTGTGACTTGTCAACAGGAAGGTGAAGCAGAGAGAAACCATCTAGGGTATAAAAGAGAGAAGGTGGCTCTGGGAAAGCCTTTTATCTGCACGTCCCTCTAAACTGCACACATTCTGAATAGAGCCATGTTGGCACCGAAAAACCTAATTATCACAGTTTCTAAGACTTGACCCAAGTAGAAAGCCAGCCTTGTCTTCTGCAGAGGTGCTAGTGGTTTTGAACTCCTGACCATGCAGATCGTAGCCTAATGCCTAACCACCACCCAGTACAGTAGAACTTCCCTGTTGGCTTCCAAGGCAGTAACCTATCAGGAGTAGCCAGCTTCTGATAAATACATCACGGGTTCAATAGGCAGTTGTACAATGATAATTATTACTTATTATGAAGATAGAGCATGAGAGAGAGAGAAACAATAAGAGTCAGACACATTTCACGTCAGGGCAGCATGCCCACCTCTGTCCTGCTTGGTGGTCCACGTGGAGAGAGAGTGGGGGAAGGGATTACATGATGAAGGAGAGTAGCCAAGAGTGTCAGATGCTCAGGGGCAGGTGAGAGAGAGGAGAGAGCGCCTTTATCCCATGTCCCATCCTTATAGACCCTCTGGAGCCATGCCAGGACCCCAGTTATAGGCAAGGACATACATATATCACAGGAAGGGGTTGTGGCCATATGCACACATTATAGGAAAGGAAAGTGCCAGGGTCCCACTTGACAAGACCAGACCCCAGACTCCTGAATGTGGCTAAACAGGTTACACTAGAGATCATTTTAACAACAGCATGTAAATCCGCCCACAGGCTTCAAAGGAAGGGAACCATCATCCTAACAACAGGGGATTCAGCTCTATTGTGAGACACACAAAGGTCTCAGATAACTGGGAGCTTCAGGGAGATTATACAACTTAACTTCCACACCAAATACTGGTAAATAGTTTTCTTAATATTTTGGAGTATATAATTGTGGAAAAGTCCTGCCTTCAGGACTTGATGCCTACTGTGGCATCAAGCACAGTAACCCTTTAAAAATGTATTATTAATCATTTCACTGAGGGCTTACAGCTCTTATAACAATCCATACATTGGGCTGAGCCCCAGTGGCATAGTGGTTGAGTGCGAGACTGCGGCCCATCGGCTTGGTGGTTCAAATCCAGCAGCCGTTCTCCAGGAGCGGGGCTGGGTAGCTTCCACGACCACCAGAGGGCAGTGATGCCCTCCACCCCCCAAAAAAAAAAATCCATCAATTGTATCAAACTCATTTGGACAAAGGCTACCATCATCATTTTCAAAACCTTGTCTTTCTACTTGAGCCCTTAATATTAGCTCCCCCTTTTCCCTGACTGTATCTCTTTATGGGAGTAGAAAATCTTGTCTTTCTCTTTCCTTAGCAGCTGGTGGCATCAAGCTTCTGCCTTTCAGTAACCAAGCAATGAGTTTATCTTGGGTCTCAGAAACTAGGGGAACAAATTCAAGGACTTGCATACAGATAAAAGGAAAAGTTTTATATACAAGAGGAACAAGACATTGAGCCCAGTCCGGTTCAAAGTCATAAGTCCAATATTAACCCCTAGTCTACTCGGACTAACACATTCTTAATTTCAGGAAGATCCCCATTTCTGTTCCTGACCAAGCTTATTTTAAACTCAGCGGGAAGACACAAGAGAGACAGTCCTATATATCCTATTTGCATGTTTTCACCCAGTCTTTTGGTTGGAGTTACAAAGACTCTGGTCAGAAGAGCCATACCATGTAAGTCATTGCACCTCAGATACTATAATGGCAAAAATGGATTGCTGAGCCCTGGTGGCGTAGTGGTTGTGCGCGGGACTGCAGCCCACTGGGACGGAGGTTCAATTCCAGCAGTGGGGCTGGGCCTCCTACTCCCACCACCGGAGGGCAGTGATGCCCCCCCCCCAAAAAAAAAATTAAAAATGGATAAAGGCAATTAAGGCAGTGAGCACAATAAAGGCAGTGAACACAGAAATTGTGTTGACCCTTAGTAGTGTTCGCATTTTGTTTCACCTATAAGTTGGTAAATCACTCGAGCTAAATGCTAACGAGAACATGAGGAAAAGGACACTCTCGTGTTGTGGAGTGATGTGGCTCAAATTGCTTAGGAAATTTAACAATCTTAGTGAAAAGCCTTAAACAGCAGTATGTCTTTTGAGCTGGCCATTTCAGTTCAAGACGTTCTTGAAAGCAATTAATGAGGAATATTACAACTATTTAAATTATAAGTGTACCTGACAGTGCTTGTAATAGCAAAATGATAGCAATAAATCCATCCATCACATTTACACATTGAAACAAGTAGCTAATAATGTAGCATTGTGGAACTAGATCTTTGAATGTGTTCAGAGGAAAGTTGATTAGGAAAACTTTAAACAATGTGACCCTCATCGTCCATGACTACGGACATGCAGGTGCACGCATGCACAGAGGCTATGTCTCCAAGCAGCCACCTATTGTTTGCTTTATCTTCACAGCAGCGTGAGCCACCTTGCTCTCCCCATCCTGTTTTGGTAACCGTCCTCTGACCGTGCAGTGGGTTACATGGTGGGTTGCTAACTGGACGGTTGGTGATTCCAGCCTCCCAGCTGCTCTAGGGGAGAAAGAGAAGACTGCTCCTGGAAAGGTTGGCAGTCTCTGAAACCCACACGAGCCGTTCGACACTGTCTTCTCGGGTCCCCCCACGTCAGAACTGACTCACTGCCAGTGGTTATGGGTTTGGCTGTAGCAGGAGCACTCGGGTTCTCTCCAGAGGAATCTCCTGACGCAGCTGCCGCTAACTTCTGACCTACGCTGGGCATTGGGTCTCTCTGTAAAGATGTGTCCTTGGAATTGAAAGAGTTCCATTTTCAAGGGCTCGTTCTGTTGAACTGAGAAGTCAGAGGCCTAAAAGATGCCATTTGTGACTATTTCAAGCACCCAGCATGGGAACGCCGAGTCACCGTGCAGCAAGAAGGAGGATTCCAAAGAAACGTGTGGAGCAGCAGTGGGAAGAAGTAAGAAGAAGGTGGGGGCAGGAAGGAAAAGAGGGCGTGTGGGGGAGAATGGGCTTGTTAGATTTTCTCAGCAATTAAATGGGATCGATGTTTACGTGTTTATTATAATATGTTAACAGAAAACTTTTAGGGCCTAGTGTGTGTTACATGCTTATGAGATTTCTCTTTATAAAAATATGAGCGTGCTTTTTTGAGGGTGTGCAGGCTTTGGACCACTGCTGTTATGCGTAGGTGCTGGCTCAGGGAGACCCCGTGTACAACAGAAGGACACCCTGCCGCGTCTTCCCAACCTCACAGCCGGTCCTCGGTTTGAGGCCACTTTTGCTGTCCCTGTGTCAATCCATTTTGTTGAGGGTCTTCCTCCCTCCATGGACCTCCACTTTTCCAGGCCCGCTGTCCTTCTCCAGGGACAGATCCCTCCGGATGACACGTTCTAAGTACTCGAGCACAACCGCACCGAGGGAGCCTTCTGAAGAAACGTCTTCCAACACAGATTTGCGCAGTCGTCGGGGTATTCAGATTGTGTCACCACCCCGTCATGCAAATGCGTGATCAGGGTGGGGGGATGAGGGAGGGGCACCTCAAGTCACATACCAAGGCTGAGGCAATGCGGCAGGGGACTTTCCCCAGGGCAGCAATGATTTGGAACAGTAATACAGTCCAGTATCGTGAGCAATAGGGACATTAAAAAAAAAAATCCTACTATTTGCATTTGTTTCTCATTACACATGCTGTCCATGTGACCTGAAGTCTGTATTTGGGAATTATTATGCTTTTAGTTTTCTTCTTTTGTGAACTCTTTTCATATTTTGACACTTGTCAAGGAGTGAAAAAACCTTATCTCGTAAAGCTAGATTAAACTATAAATTCCCTGTGTGGACAGGAAAGGTGATGAATACCTAGTTTGTTGTTATCAATGCAGGGAAGGTGATGTAAATAGGGCCATGTTTGGGGAAAACATCTCTTGCGATCCTGAAAGAGGAAAGGCATTTGGCGCTGTGATGTGGGCGAGCGGGGCTTGTCTTTGATCTACTTCTATCCAGCTGGCCAGGGTTGAGACACCGTGGCTGAGAAGCAGAGTGTGCAAAGCAGTGAGTGGCAGATGTTGGTCCGGTGGGTGCGGAAAGCCGAGTCTTAGGGTGAGGCCAACATTCTTCTCCGGTTATCTGGCTGATGTCATGATGCTCTGACTTTTGCCACCAGGGAAGATGATGTCGGCAGAAAACCTCATCTTTTATACACTGGTAAGAAAGGAACTGGAAACACAGGGAATCCAGATAGATGAACCCCTCAGGACCAGTGGTCAGAGTGGTGATACCAGGAAAGTGGGGTAAAAAGGGGGAACCGATTACAAGGATCTACACATAATCCCCTCCCGGGGGGATGAACAACAGAAAAGGGGATGAAGGGAGATTACAGACAGTGTAAGACATGACAAAATAATAATAATTTATAAATTATCAAGGGTTCATGAAGTTGGTGGGGAGGAGAAGAAGGGGGGAAATGAGCTGATCAAGGGCTCAAGTAGAAAGAAAAAATTTTGAAAATATGATGGCAATGTATGTACAAATATGATTGACACAATGGATGGATGTATGGATTGTGATAGTTGTGCAAACCCTCAATTAAATGAGTAAAAAAAAAAAAGAAAACCTCATCTTTAATACAGTTTGGTTTCACAGTCTTTTGTCTTAGTAAAACATTTGTCTTAGTTGACGTTTATTTGCTTCTGATTTCGCAGTTAGGACTGATCAGCTGGCTGGCAGTGGGTTTGGATTTTTATTGTGTCTTAGGGTCTGCTTCACTGAGTCTGCGTCTCTAGAGAACTCAGATCCTGACACTGTGGTTCTGGACCCCATTTGGAGTCACGCACTGGAATTACAGTTGGATTCATTAAGCTCCTTGGATGTTGCCTATCCAGAAACGTTTTACTCTTGTGAAATTGTTCATCATTCCCACATTCAGTTACTGACCGTTTCAGAAACTCACGAAAAGCCAGTGAGCACAGTCTCTCACCGCCATCAACTGGATTCTGACCCATACATAGAACAGAGTAGACCTGTCTGTGTGCATTTCCAAGGCTGTGAATCCAGGCAGGAGAAGGAGGACCCCCAAACTCACTGTCATCAAGTTAATGCTGACACATAGTGACCTTCGGTGGGCTTCCAAGACTGTCGCTGTTTAACGGAGTGGACATCTTCGTCTTCCTCCAGAGGAGCTGCTGGTGGTGTCCCCCTGCCCACCATTTGGATTGCAGCTCAAAAAATAAAACACCACACGACCAGGGCACTGCCAGAGGTTCCGGCCAGATTCAGAAACAAATGTGGGACAGCTGTTCACATACTGTCTTTTGAGCCATGAAGGTTCCACAATGAGCGCAGTTCAATGTCCCGGAGTTCCCGTTCTTCTTGATGTTCATAGTGTGTTGCCGTCCACACGGTTGCCTTTTCATAGTCGATAAAACACAAGGAGACATCTTCCTGTGATCCTGTTTTCAAACAAGATCCATCGGACAGCAGCAGTGATATGTCCTGTCCCCCATTTTTTTCTGACTCTGGCCTGCACCTCTGGCAGTGCCCTGTCAATGTGTTGTTGCAGCTGTGGTTCAATGATTTTCAGCAAAATTTTACTTGCATGTGTTGTCAATGGTATGGTTCTATAATTTGATCAATCTGTTCACTAACCTTTCTTTTTTGGGTATACCGCATTTATCAGCTACAGTGTTTAAATGGTGCCAGGCTAGATAGAATTAGACCAAAAGACGAGTCCTACTTTCCTAAAACACTTCACCAAATGCCTTTCTTCTCTTGGTGTTTTGAGAGATGTCTTTCTAAAACATTGTCCTATGCCCATCACCTTCCCTGGATTAAAAACAACACACTAGTTATCCATTGCCTTTTTTTGTCCACAAGTAATTTATAATTTAATCTATCTTAAAAAGATAGATCTTTCAAAGTGGTGACCTAAGGCCCACCTGCAAGATAATTGGGTTGTACAGTCCTTCACTGAAGGGTCACGTGGAAGGAATGGCAAGTCTAGGGAGCTGTACAGCACAGAATAAACCCATAACTACTTTCTAATTCTTTAATATTACCTCTTCGTAGTACTTTTTTGTATATAAGAGAGAGGCTTATATATGAGTAATTATACATTAAGAATATTCCAACCCAGTGCAGTCCAAGGTTATAACTCTGATATTAGCCCATAGGTCCCATACCAATCTATAAAGTTCCCTTCAGACTCATGAAACACATGCAATGATGCCAATGATCACAATGATCATTGTAAGCAGAATGATCAGAAGCCAGTGGGTGGGAAGTCTTTGGATCCAGTAGTCTGGCAGGAGTCTTCATGTGGTTTCTCAGGCTCAGGACACTAGAACACCAGGGCAGTAAGTTCCATGAGTCTTGAAAGTTGCAATGTCTCCCAGAGAGGTCAGCAGAGAGGGCCCCTCTCATTATTATGGTCTTTGTTTTACCTCAGTAATACTCTTAGATCTGCCTATGTTCATTTGTATAATTAAGAGTAAGAGGTAAACTGAGGAAC
>PVJH01035154.1:0-19944 GCA_004026705.1 Nesogale talazaci
CAGGACTATAAATTTAATAAACTAAATAAAGAGAAACAAGGGCAAGATGTTCCAAATCAGCTGTCAAAAGTTGAGATATGCATTAATTAGTGCCTGACTAGTTCATTCAGACCCCAGCTGGGGGTTTAATTTTAACCTTCAGGCTGGATTGCTACTTGATGTCAGCTGAGGTCAGACATTTAGCAGCATTGACTAGATAATCTGAGAACTGCGGGAATAGATTCCATGCAAAGTAAATGCACATTAGAACTCTCGGTTCTTCAACTCCAAGAGAAATCCATATTTATAGAATAAAAAGAAATTAAGCAAGCAGGAGAAATGGGATGACAGAGACATCTATTAGAGCAAACATCAAATTAATACCAATAAACCACTGAGTGTTTACTCTAGAGACACCATCCCTTTCAAAATGGCCTAATGAGCATGTGAGTACAATTCCCACTGTCACTCCGCTGTCATAAAATGACAGTTGCCTGTATCAGTTCTACTCCCAGTGCACTGACTATCATAGAGTGAAAACTTGGACGTGACAGAATCAACTTCCTGCTCTGTAAGGGAGAGTCTGCAGGGACCCAAACCTTCAAAGGGAAGAATCTTCTCTCTAGAAGCAGCACATGCCTAAGTTTAAATCATCAGCAAAACAGAACTTTACTGCAGGAAATAGAGCAGTTTGCACCTTCACGTCCTTAGCCTCAGCCTCAACAAATGAATTCCTATGCCTGCTAAATTAAAACCTATGTATCTTCTAAGTTTGCCCCTCCTAGAGAAATGGAGGCATCTCTTTTCCCCAGCTTTCTTCTAAAGCTTTCAACAGGAAGTGGAATCCTAAAATAAAAGTCTTTTAAAATGCAAGGAAAAGCAAATGCCTTGCAAGTAAAATTACCCTAGTATCAATAAACTACAAAATATTGGCATGGCTGTGTTTGTGTAGCCATTAAACATCGGTATGACATCTCTCTGCTTCATATTTTTCTGCACACTCATTTCATTTTCACTTGCTTGGCTACTAAGTGAAAGGTCAGCAGTTTGAACTCCCCATTTGCTGTGCGGGAGAAAGATGAGGCAGGCTGTTTCCATAAACACTGTAGCCTTAGAAACTTATAGAGCCGTTCTCCTCTGTCCTGTAATGTGACTATGAGTTAGAATTGACAGCAATGGATTTGGACTTAGTTTTAAATACATTACTACTACATTTCATCTTATACATGCGTGGTTTTCTTCCAAATAAAGTATATATGAATATGTTCCCTGTGTTAGTCTGGGTAGACCAGAGAAACAAATTCATAAACACACATATAGTAGAAGGGAAAGGTTTATGCTCAAGAGGAATGGAACATTGAGAAAGCATCCCAACGCCATCTAGTCCAAGGTCATAAGTCCGATATTATCCCATATATCCCGTACAAGTCTATAAAGTCTCCTTCTGACTCACAAGGCACATGCAATGATACCAGGATAATCACAGGCCAGTGGGTGCAGAGTCTTCTGTATCCAGTTGTGGTAGAAGCTCTCAGCACTGGTAGGGGTCTCCCCATGGCCTTGCAGGCACCTCAGCACTGTCAGGAATGTCCACATGGTTTCTGCGAGCCCCAGAGGTTTGGTTCTCCATGTGGCCTCTCCTCCGGCTCCTCCAGTCTCCAGGAATCAGAATCGATCAGCATGCTGTCAACTCATATTGTCTGTAGTTCATCCCAAAGGAACTGGGTGTCTGGTCTCTCATCTCCACAGGGGAAATATCGCGAGATTTCCCAGAATTCTCAAAGAAAGCCATGCCCACACAGAGGTCTCATTAGTTATGTCCAGATTGACAGACTACACTCCACCCCTACACTCTTAGTCAAATTGCAACCAGAGTACGTGACTCTTTATCACTGGATGGTTGCGGACAAGTTCTCCCAGTGTTTACTTTATTTAGTTTCATTAGGTGCCTTCAAAACAAAGGTGCAGTCAATCCAGTTCTTCCAGAGAAATTCGTAGTGCCATGTTAAGACTGAAAGCTGAGCTCTGAAGCTTATGGAGATCGTTTTTTTTGGGACACCAAAAAGGTTAGCACATTTTTTCAGACCCAGAATGATCATAAAGTCTTGTTAAGAGAAAGTGTTAAGAAAATGGAAAACTTCAATGGGAGGAAAAGATCAGGAATTTGAAAGTAGGATTCCCTCCACAAATACAAGCAACAAGGGCTGTCCTACTAGAATTTCATTGAGAAATTCACTCCATCTACCATACCATCCTGCTTCTGCCCTTTATGACTTTTTTCTTCTTCAGACTCAAAATGATATTTCAAAGGAATATTAGTGGAGCTCCTCAAGTACATCAAAGTCATAATTTTTACTTGATATCTAAAAGTGCAGCCTTCTTCATTGAAAGAGTCAAGAAAAGGGTCGCCTTCCAAAAAGTATAGACCAAACTAGAGGCTATCTAGTAGAGAAACAATATATTTACCTGTTGATATTTTTTTTATTTACAAAAGGTCTCTGATTCTGTGGCAATATTTTTTACTTACTCTTATGCATCTGTTTAAAGCGTGTGTCAACATGAATTGTCAATACTCTTAGCTGTTGATCTACAGGTTGGAAGGTCTAGTCTAACCAGTGATACTTTGGAAGAATGGCACTTGAAAGCTGATGGAGCCCAGTTCTATTTGGAAACACATGGAATCACTGTAAATTGAAGTTCATTTGAAAACAAGTAGTTATTGAGTCATATGCCAATACATCCAAAACCTATTGCCATGAATCCTACTCCAAGTCATAGATGCAGTAGGGGACACTGCACCAGAATTTTAAGGCTAGAATCTTTATAAAAGCAAACTCCAACATCATTTTCTTACAGGGGTAATGGTGGGTTTGAATCAGAGACCTCTCAGTTACATTCCAGTGCTTAATCACCCAACCACCTAGGTTCCCTGATGTTAAAACCTCAATTTTATGAGAAAATAAAATT
Organism: Nesogale talazaci; assembly: GCA_004026705.1. Classification (NCBI taxonomy): domain Eukaryota; kingdom Metazoa; phylum Chordata; class Mammalia; order Afrosoricida; family Tenrecidae; genus Nesogale; species Nesogale talazaci. Next base: position 2,947 of record PVJH01035154.1, read on the forward strand.
GACAACAAATAAACAAAAACCCCTAAGCCCTCAAAATTTAGACCTACAGGGAGAGCAGAATTGAATGGTCCTGATAGTTTTGCTGTACATTCTAAATGTGTGTCACTATCTTGAGCTTCAGCAAGTGCTCTCCCTTGGCTAGTAAGAGGTTCTCAGTGCCTATCATCTTTCATGAACCAGTGCAACAGGTGATGAAATGTGACATGTTGGCAATGCAATATAATTAGGAGTGCTCATTGACTTGTTCTTACATTCTCTAAATATTTACTGACACCCAACTACATGCATTCCCTTCCCGGAGCTTGGGAATTCAGCAGAAGAAGAGAGAACCTGCCTTCAGGTTAGAAATGCACCTAAACAAATCATTGGAATTGAAGGTCAGAAGTGTGCAATACTGTCATCAATTCAATTGTACCCCCCCAACACACACACACCCATCAGGTTTCCCTTTGGTCATGGTGCAATGTTGTAGTCAATCCTGTAATGGGATCTTGTATAATCACGCTAATAAATTGTAATGGGATCAAAGTGGCATGCCATTCCCTCAGCTGGATCACAGCCCTGTATCGATGTAAGTGGAATTCCCCTGAAATGAGGCTATTATCAATATTATCTGACAAGAAGAGATAAAAGATAAAAGAAGAGAGACCTCAGTATCTTGAAGGGCAAAAAAAGACTTAGGAGAAGTGCACATCTGTTAATCCAATGTCCTTGTGGTAAGAACCTCCTAGACCCAGGGCAAGTTGATTCCAGGACACATGGAGACCTCTATGGAGCCCTAAGACTACAGGTGCTGAAAGATTTTCCCTCAGAGTCAACAATGAGAGCTGGTCTTCCCTTAAAGCTGGCACCTGAACTTTGGGTTGCCAGCCTCTGAAACTGCACAAGAATAAAGCATTCAATTATTAAACATGATCCATTTGTCTCATTTTGCTCTAGCCATACTAGTTATCTAAGACAAACAGGAAAGACCCACTTACAGTTCTTGTTATAAGTGTACATCGAGTGCCCTCCATCTGAGCACAATGTTGGACAGAGCTTTATTGTGATCAATGACGTTTTCCTTTGCCAATTTTAAGAACTGTATTTCCAGGCTTTCATTCTTGTCTTAGCTGAGATGTTTCACAATAGCCCATTCAATATTGATGGACCTGCTCATTTTTGAAATTCCAGTGATATAGCTTCTAGCATCATGGCAACACACAAGTCACAGCAGTACAAAAACAGGGAGACAGGTGGTCATTTACATAACTTCTATCTTCACTATGAGTCAGCCCACTGACAACAGCAGTAAGTGAGATGGTTCCCAAGTTCATCACTGAATATGTGATCTCTAGAGAAAGTCATACAGGGACTCCAACTATGATTTAACTTGTAAATAAGTATGAGGGGGAAGTGTGCTTCACAGACAACAAAGGAAGAAGAAGAGCATCATTTCTTTATCGAAAGTCAAAAATAAAGCTTCCTATTAAGTAACAAAATAAACTACTAATATCAGGATTTTGATAGCACAGTGATATTTCGAATTAAGTTGACTCATCCTTCAGATATTTTGAAATGTCACTGTCTGTGCTTGTTCTTCTTTCCTTGATTATAATGAGAAATAATGACTTTTCACCATTGGAATAGACTATCCTATCATGAATATATATATATATATATATATATATATACACACACACACACATACATACATGCACACGCATACATACATACACACATCCTGGAACAAATAAGGAATATATGTGTGTGTATATATACATATATACACACACACACACACACACACACACACACCAATCCTTTCTTTCCTTCATTTTATTTTACCATTTCTAACTTCACTCAAGATTCCTACCAGAAAAGAAGTATCCACTTGATACAACTTTCCCACTTTACATTCTCAACATGATTTTAAATCACCATTAGTGTAGATAGAAATAAAGGCAAGCTAAGCCATACTCCATATCTAGTTATATTTTCCCTGGACCATCCACCCAAAGCAAAAGATATATACCGTAATCTCTTGAATATTCAGTTTGGAAAGCAAACAGTGGCATGGATGATTGAAGCAGTGGATTTATCCAGATGATTTGTAATTGGCTTTGTAATGCATCGCATGTTTTTTGGCAGATCATTTTGAAGCATTCACTGAGGCAAAACACATAGGAAAAAAGGGATCAGCCAGATACTTATTACATCCTATAATAAGTCACCCAGAAATTTAAAAAAATGATCATTTGAGGCAGAGTTAACCATTAAAAGAAAGTGTTAAGTGAGAAGCAGACAAATATAGAGTTTTGTTCATTTTGTGGCTGTGTTAATGGCGGATATTTGCACTTTTCATTTATATGAAAAGATTTGAAGAGAAAAGGTCCTAAAAACACTAAATGTATAAGGCACAATTTTGCTAAACCTAAAAACAGACAAAGAGACAGAGAGAGAGTTCAGTCTGTGGGCCTCATTGAGAAGAGGTTGTCCTGTTCAAAGAACTATAGTCTGATCATTTCTGACTTTAAATTGTAACTCACAATTTTCCTAAAAAATCTCATACCTATGGTGGGGTGGCAGGGTGCTTGATTAAAATTTTAAGTAGAAACCAGTATAATCCTGTTTTTCTCCCTTTACAACATCGTCTCCCTTTATAATGATGACATGGTCTTAATGATGCAGAAAGGGATCTTATTAGTCAAAGGCCAGATATGATACCTTATTTTGACTTCATTTCAGAATGATTTCCATCTCTTTGGGGCTTCTGTGCTAGTAGATTAAGCTTTTAACTGTATTATTTCCATTTTTTTTGTTGTTAGATAATTGTTGAGTCAGTAGACTACGCATAGAGTTCATGCAAAGTACACCTAACATTGTCTAGGTCTATTACATCCCCATAGTGAATTGGAGATCAGAGCATGGACTGTTCTTTAAAAGTGGATCACCAGGCCTTTCCTCCTCCTAGTCTATCATAGTTTGGTGACCCTATTGAAGTCAGCTCAACATAGCCACACACATGCCTCCACAGATAAATGACATGCATATCAGGGAAGCAAACCCAGGTCTCCCTGAAAGACCAGAATCCTGCACTGAACTCCAGTGCCTGTTTACACAGAATCAATGCTGCAATTTCAGAAGAGAAGGAGGAAAGGGCAAGTAGTTCACCTTGATTATCTCTATTAGAAGAATAACTACTCTACTCTTTATCACTTTTTGGAATAAATCAGAAGCAATGTTCCAACTTCAGGCATTGATTATAATAATGTTCTTAAAAAAATCTCCTAAAATCTGTATTTACAGAATGCAAATTCACAGTATTTTCCATAAAGCAAAAGAAGTAATGCTTCAACTTTTACAGTTTTAATGCATACTACACACCTTTAGATATATACTGTTGGTTAGCATGGCCTATTTATCTCAAAGTAATTACAGATATATTGATTATCAATAAATAATGGAAAGTTAGTATAGCTATTAAGATCAAGTTAAATGTAACTCACCCTCTAAATTTTGATAGCATGTTTGCATATTACGCAACACCTTAAAACTAAAAATGCAATTCTTGAAGCATCATTATCTGCTTATACAAAGGAATACTGACAAAAATATAAGAAACCAAACAGTTTGCTTTACCTTCTATCTAGGTATACAATGCCAAAGCACCCACATGAAAACTTAGGTTCAGTCAACCAATATAATCGAGCACTTGCTAAGCTCTAGCCCCTTCTTGCTTAGCTGCCAAGATGAATCTCCTGTCTCTTTTGCAGCTGTTGTGTGTGCTTTATGAAATTGTAGCTATCAGGAAGGCTGTGTTCCGGAGCTATTTGCTATAGTACATTACTATTGGATTCAGCCCTCAGCTTTCTTGTTCTTCATTGACACTCACCTGGGTTTTTCAGCCATAGAAGATTAGAAAGCGTCATTAAGTGTTCAGGCAGTGTAAAACAAATTACTTTAAGTCAAAACAATAACTGGATTTATATTTCATTAAGTTATTGTCTTAGCCACTTTTTAACTCTTAGCCACTTATCAAACCTAATCCACCCTCTGAGTTATTGTTTACAAAATGATAGTTTCTATAGATTAGGTTTCTTCAAGTCAACCAAATGGTCTTTCTTAGAAAAAGAAAAGGAAAATCCAGTTGGCAAAAGAGTTGTAGTCATGCTTTTTCCTGATCCCCATTTTAAAGACAACATTATAGGAAAAGAGTCAAACACAAGAAAGACAAAGTTACTTGGAAACTGCAAAGCTGAACTTATCCCATCTGATGTATTTCTGGAAAGTGGAAATGATAAAGAGTAATTTCTTTAGAAGTATCTGATTGAAGCAAATATTAATATTCTTGACCATTTCTAAACTTCAATTATCCTTTCTTAAAGTAAAACCAATGTAACTCACTGTGATTCAATCAATTTCCACTCACAGAAATCCAATAAGAGTTCTCAATAAGATTATGTTAAATAACCATGATTTTAAATGTTTTTTTTTAATTTAAAAAAAAGAAAGAGTAGAGCTTCCCCTTTGATTTTGGAGACATCAAATCTTTGTAGGAGCACAACACTCTGCAGAGCAACAGGTGGGACAGTGTACTTGGCATTTCAAGACACCAGGGTCCTTCCTTTCCTAGAAAATTTCTAATAGTCATGGCATATTGTATTTTTGGTGAAAAATTGCTTCTGATCATATAGTTATTTCTTTTAACTGTGAAGTGGGATAAGAGATAAAAGTATAGGGATTGAAGCAATTTTCTCCAAATCAAAGAATCAGATAATCTCAAGATGAAAAGGGGTATTTTTCAATCTTCACTTTCTTGTTGTGCTTGTTAGGTGCTATGTTAGTCTGGGTAGACTAGAGAAGCAAATCCATAAACATGCATATGTATATAAGAGAGCATGTTATAAAAAGGGAACTTATACTTTAAGAAAACATCCCAGCCCAGTCCAACCCAAGGTCAAAAGTTCAATATTTGTTCATATGTCCAATATCAATCTATAAGTCCTCTTCAGACTCAGGAAACACATGCAATGATGCCAAATGCAGAACGACCACAAGTCAGTGGGTAGAAAGTCTCTGAATCTAGTGGTGGTGCAAACATCTCAGCACTAGCAGGAGTCTCCATGTGACTTCTCATGGTCCAGGTTTCTGATCACATCATGGTAGATGCATGTGGCTTCTCCTCAGAGATGTCTTGCAGCCTTATTGTCAAGTGTCTCCAAGGGATTATCTCCTGTTTCCAAGAAGGAAGTACCAGATTTACCAAAATTCTCAGCAGAAGGCTATGCTCATAAGAGGTATCATTGGCTAGCTCCAGATGGATAGGCTACACTCCACCCCTACACTCTTAATCCTCAAACTGATGACAGATTAGGTGACTGCCACAGGTGCCATCTAGTAGGTCTGAATCACTCAATAAACCTAATTACAACAGACCCTATTTAGGAAACAACGGAATGCTACAAAGTCCTGAGTCCTATATTGTGCTCACAATGGTTACTGAATGGTAGGCCATTGTTACAGCACCTCACGTTGATGGCATGTCTCAGTGCTACTGACCCTCTGCATTCCTCCTCCATCCAGTGCCCCCTTCTGAGACCATGTCCAAATTATGAAAGACAATCTCCCCATCCTTCCTTCTATGGAACAGTCTGGCTACACGTAGTTCTAAAAACAGTTATTAATTCTTCCAGAAGAATTCTTCCATGTTATATTTAATATTCTTTGACAACACTGACGTATCAGTTCTTTGTCCCTCTCTATCTTTTTTTCTTGTGCAATTTTTATAGACGTTTGAGGAGATTGAGAATATTATAGCTTGGGGTAGACACATGTTAGTCTTCAAGATGACATCTTTTTTTCTTTTTTAACACTTTAAAGATGCCTTTTGAAAAAAAGTCCTGGGGACTCAGTAAGTCAGCAGTTCAACACCACCAATTACACTATGGCAGAAAGTTCAGACTTTCTACTTCCATAAATATGCAGCGTTTCAGAAGCCCACGGAAGCAGTTTTATCCCATTCTAGGGTTCACTATTATTTGGAATAAGCTTGATAGCAGAGAGGACTTTGGTAGACAGTAGATTTTCTCAGGGCCACATATCATTTAGTGTTTTAACTACATTGTCCATGGACATTGATCGTGCATCAAAGAATAACTAAATCCTTCAGAATATCTTTTACTCTATTTGACATACCTTGGCTTATTGACCCAGAGGTATGGATTGTTATGATTTTTATGTAGGTATGTCATCTACTATGAATTCTACAGTCTTTGATCTTCACAGTAAATGTTTTAAATTTTTCTTAGCTTTCAGTAAGTGAAGTTGTATCATCTGCATTTTAAAGTTTGTTGATGAGTGTTCCTCCAATCCTGCAGCTGCATTCTTTTTTTTTTTTTGGGGGGGGGGGCATCACTGCTCTCTGGTGGTGGGAGCAGGAGGCCCAGCCCCACTGCTGGAATTGAACCTCCGTCCCAGTGGGCCGCAGTGCCGCGCACAACCACTATGCCACCGGGGCTCAGCCCGCTGCATTCTTGATGTAATCCAATTTCCTACATTATTTGCTGGGCATTCTGATTGAAGGGTTATAGTGAAGTATACAACTCCAAAGCACCCTTTCCCTGATTTTAAACCACAGAGTATCTCTTTGCTCTGTTCCAATCACTGCCTTTTGGCCTATGAATAAGTTTCTTAAGATCACACTGAAATATTCTGTAACTTCTATTCTGCATAATTTCTATGATTCTCACAGTTGTATGCCTACGCATAGTCAATGGAACTCAATAAAATAAATTTCTAGTATCTCTCTGTCATCGTGGAAAGTAACTTCATAACCTCTTCTAAATCTCTTGAATTTCTGGAAGTTCTCTACCTACATTAATGATAAAATTTGATAATTGTGCATTCCGTTGGATCATCTCTCTCTAGAATATCAATTGTAGGGATCTCTTCCAAATTTCTGGACGTAGATGGGTGAGCACTTGACTATTCTATGACTGTTTGTTAAAATGTCTCAGTGGTTATTTCATCACTGTTGAAGTTTTTTTTTTTTTTTTATAACCAGTCTGCAGTGAAGCTTGGACTTTGTTCAATGCCATCATATCTTAATCATATGCTAACTCTGGACATACTTGACACATTGTTTTTGGTACAGTGACTGTGTATTCTAGCCATCTTCCTGTGATGGTTCCTGGGTTATTCACACTTTTGCCCATAGGGTCAGTCACGGTTTCAACTTGAGGTCCGCCATTTTTGGTTTCTTTTCTTTAGTTCTTTCAACTTGAGAAACACCGATCATGTTCTTTGGTTTGGGTGTCCCCAACTCCAAGTTTTTGTAAACTGCATTGTAATTCTTTCCTTCGTCTATCTGGATCAACCCCTTGAATAATCTGTTCATCTCTTTCACTTCATCAGTTTTGCTACTTAATCTAACTATTCTTCATTCAAAAGTGAGTTCTAGAATTTATTCTGACAGACAGTTCGGTCTCTTCTTTTTTTCTTTCTTATCATTTTTAGTGAAAACATGCACCAGAAACTTTTAACGCACTCATGCTTTTGTATAGTTAAGTACAAATTTATTTGAACGAATGCTTGGGTATTTGATTTATGAACATGCTAATAAAGTGCAGCCCACTATGCAGGGCTTATTGTAGGTTTGCTAGCATGCACTTACCAAATAAGCACTACCACTTGTCTGTCAGTTTATTGATCCTTCAATGTGGTGGTTTGACTGTTGGTAGGATGCTGAAAGGTATATCACCAGTGTTTTAAATATTAACAGCATCATCCATGGTCGACAAGTTTAACAGCATTCGCAGACTAAGACATATAAAAAGAATGATCAGGTGATCTACATCTGAAAGAAATGTGGCCATTGACAAGCTGTGGACAGCTGCAGAATATTGTCTGATGTCATGCTAGAAATTGAGCCCCCAGATTTAAAGACAGGAAGAATATTCCATGGAACGAGCTGCCTTCATGAAGCAGACTCATCTTGATGATATAGATGAAATCACACTTTTAGGACTTTTAAATGAAGATGTGACATAATTCAAAAGGAGAATAACTAGCTACCAACATGCATTATCAATAATATATAGACTGTATGAATCCAGGAGAATGAAAAGGTCACAAAAATGAAGTGGTAGAGTTGGTGATCAATGTACTTGTGACTAGTGAGCTGAAATGAACTGATAGTGCCCATGTTGAATCAGATTATCAACGAGTCCACTATTCTGAGAGAGCATATTAAAGAGAAGCTGCATGCCATTAAGAGACAAAAACAACATGTCTAGATATATTCTAATATGTCAATGATAGAATAATATCCACACACCTATAAGTAACTAATTCAAAAATTAACAGGACTATTTTTAATCAAATTTAAGTTCCAGCCACTAATACCAGGAAGGTAAGGCAAATGCATTAGGATTCCAAAGTATATATGGAGAGACATCCCTCAACAGACAAAACTCAAAACCTCCACCCCCCAAAAAATATATATACATATATACTGAAGTATTATTCTAAAATATTAAAATAAGAAAAATATTTGATCCTCAAAATTTATGACAACACTGTCTGGTTTTTCTCCTTTGCTATTAATACATTCATGTATTTGATAAATATATATATATATATATATATATATATATATATATACTCTTAGGCAGTGGTTCTCAGCCTTCCTAATACCCTTTAGCAGAGTTCCTCATGTTGTGATGACCACAACCATAAAATTATTTTCATCACAACTTCATAACAGTAATTTTGCTACTCTTCTGAATCATAGTGTAAATATCTGAGATGCAGGATATATATTCATTTTTACAAATTGAACATACTTAAAGCATAGTGCTTAATCACAAAACAATATGTAATTATATATTGTGAAATATTTATTTCTAATTATAAATAAATGAAATTTTGTCTTGAAGCATGGTGTAGCACGGGTAACCATCTTGATTCTGGGTACTCGTATGCATGCATGTGGATGGACATGCCTGGAGGCAAATAGTGGGGCAGTGTCTGGGTTCCTAAGACTTTCAGAAATATGTGTTTTCCAATACTCTTAGGCAACCCCTGTGAAAGGGTCATTCAACCTCCAAAGGGGTCACAACCCACAGATTGAGATCTGCAGCTCTTGGGGGTAGTACCAATCTCTGTCCAACTAGTCAGTCTGATTATTTGTAAAGTTTCTTTGTAAAGTTGTGTGATGGGTGGAAGCATAAGATATTCAGGATACTGAAGGAAAGCCAATGGTAACAAATTGGGTCAGAGATGATGGGAGAGGAAGATGAAAAAGCAAAATCAGGCCTTGCAGAACCAGTTAGATCATTGAGTGTCTCAACCTTTTAGCTTACTTCTCATTTAAATAGTTTAGACACTCGCAGACCCCGACACACAAAATATTTGCCTTTGAAAATATCGTGTATTTAAGTGAAGCTTATTAACCACTTTGGTATTTGATATGTTTCTCTTATGGAAAATCACAAGAGCCAAATAGATCTAGAGAAGAACAAATTTTTTCACCATCAGGGTTTATCATTAAACTCACATATAAGAACATGCATACAGGAGGAGACTTCAAAAACTTTCTGGACAGTGGAATGAGAAAAATTGGAATTTTCCCATGACTTTTTGAAACTCCCTGAACATATGGCTGCTTGTTCCTTGTGCTTTTGCTGATCCCCATGCTTACACAAGTGATTTAGATGACCTGGTTTGTTATTCATTTCAAAATAATATTACAAATATCTCTGCATCTCTTTTGTAATTGTATCACCTTGAAGTCTACAATTTTAGCTTATTGAAATCTCTATTACCATCAGCCACATCACACTATGATATTATCACTTTTGTGGGGGGGGGCATCACTGCCCTCTGGTGGTCGTGGGAACTACCCAATCTTGCTCCCAGAAAGCTGCTGCTGCGTTTGAACCACCAAGCCAATGGGCTGCAGTCCCGCACTCAACCACTACATCGCCAGGTTCAGTCGATATCATCACTTTTCTATCACCATTTTAAAATGTATGACATCCAAACTTTAGTAGCTGAAATGATTGCTACAGGGTATCATTGTTTTCTTAATTTGCTTTAATTTGTTCGGCATATATTTACTTTGCACTTATTATTAGAACAATTGTAGCATTTACTAGAACTAATTAGCTAGATAAGGCGATCTATTAGGTAAAGCAGTATCAGGAGACACTAAGTTCCCTAGTGCAGTTTTATTTCTGTCATTTTTATCATGCTATCTCCAGTGTGTTCCAGTATGTCTGACACTTAGAGGTTTTTCAATACTAAATTGCATATTGCTTATTGAAATTAAAATAACAGGCAAATGTGTCCATTACGTTCTTTAATCTATATTTTTGTAACATTTCACTTGCTTTTATTTTCATTTTGTATGTATATATGTGTGCTTCTAAGTAAATCTTGGAATGTTAACCACAGACCATTGGGTTAAGATGTGGCTCACCTCTCCCCTAAAGATCTGCAGCTCTGAAAACTCTATATCGTGTCACTATGAGTCAGAGCAGGCTCCGTGACACCGCATTTTGGGGGGTAGCTATCTTATGCATGATTTTATTTTGATGTGAAACATTAAAATGACATGCTCACGCACATGCAATGACCATTTTGATTCATGTTCTTCAAGGGTTGGATTGATTCTATGTGCTGATTTTCTAAACCACTACATCAAAGTTACTGCTAGCATGACACCCTCTTTTGTCACATGTAGTGCCAGATTTCACAATGTGGTTGAAATTTCCTAGGCCTTGTGAATATTGGTCTTTCGATTGGATCACTTCTAAAACAATAAGTGTCTCCTGACAGAAAGCAAAGAGCTTTTTCTTTCTTCCAGCACATCCGTTGTTTTGTTGGGAACCAGGGAACCAATTACCAGTGGGGTTACTTCAAGTGTACTCCTACATGTTTTTCTGCTCTGTGAAAATATTTCCAGAATTTCTGATTATAAGTGTTACAGGGCATGATGTGTGAATCAATCCTATCTGTACAGACACGGCAGAACGAAAGGTATAATGATGTAGGACTGAAGTATCAATGAATAATTCATACCTGACAGTGCGTGGTTTTAAGTTCTATCAGACAACATTCCCTGGCAGAGTGCCCCTCAAAGACTTCTTAAATTCATTTGCATCAGCTCATTGTGCTTCTGCGTGGATGGCAGAATCTATCATTTAGAATGAATGACATGTCATTCGTGGTACTGTTGCTAACACAGATAGAAAAAATATGTAGGTGTTTGTCACCACCACCAAACTTTCATTCAACAGCTGTTCATTGAACTCCAACCTATTGGAGGCTCAACATTGGTGGTTAAAAAAAATAAAATTATAGCTTTATTAGGCACCACTGATAGAGATTTATAAAATAAAATCATGACACCTCACTTTGATGCACATTATTAAAGGACTGCCCTAGGTACTGTGCCCTTCAAGAGGATTTGAGTAGAGGAATGGGTTCTTCTTAAAACTAATAAATAGTAACAACAACCTTATATTTTATCAGTGCCATGTGAGTTCATTACATCCTGTCATGAACTGTTTAATAACCTGAATTTATTTTTACCTAGAAAACAATTTTCTAGGAAGCAAAACTAGTTATAAAGTTTAATTTAATCTTCACATAAGACGGATGTTCAAGCACAATAGAAATTAATTCAAAGTAGGTCTAAATAAGAAGAGCTATTGACTTCATTGTGATGGGCCCATGGAATTTAAGAAAGGGGATTTTTAGAAGAGATGACAGTCTGGAGAGCTAGCATAGATAGTTGTACTAGTATAAACTCTGCACTGTATATACTCTGAACAGCTGATTTAAATGTTTACCGAATTATTAAGACAGTGAAAAGATATGTAGATTGGCTCTCCTATTGATCAGTGTGTTGTTGAAAAATTTTAGCACCAGTAACATCTATTTCTCTAATTTGTAAAAGAAGACTAATAATGAGAACCTATTTAATTTGGCAAAATCTGATAAAGAAAAATACATAGCACTGTTCCTGACTTCAAATACATGTCAAACAATGTTAGAGTGATCATGAAAACATTTAGTATACCTTAACATATAAATTTAATTTAACAATATTTTAGTCCATGTAATCAGAGTTTTACTAAGGCTCAAATAACTTGCTAAGTTTTTCAGCTATATGGCTTTAGGCTTGTGACATATTGTTATATTGAAAGTCCAATAAACCACACCCTGGCAATCTTGAGCCAACCTTTAACTACACTCACACTGTCGCTAAGGCCCACGTGAGAGTAAGGGGAGAGCATTGGATGGCAAACTGTGGTTCATGAGCCATATGCGTCTCTTTCAGAGTGAACGTGGGGCCCTGAATTTACATTGAAAACATGTGAAGCTTATTATTTCAGATCACGGGGATATCATTTGTTTGGAAAATATATATTTAAGACTCTTGAGTGATTTTAAAGTTGTTAGAGGGACTGGATTGGCTCTTCGGTCTCAAGAATTTGCCAACCAGAGAGAGCAGAGTTCTTGGAACAGAGAGAGCGAGTTCAAGTAGATCAGTGTCCCAGCTGATATCTACCTCTAAAGAAGCCATTAGCTAAAAATATCCACATAAATAGGCCCTGTTGATGTTAGCAGATGTGTCTAGTTAAGAACAAGCGATGCTGAAAATCCTCAGCAAATAGTATACTATTTGTTTTAAGACATGTATCTGTACATCTTAAGTTTCAAACAGTGAGAGAGAAATGAAACAGGTCTATCATCTCGCTCCTCACTTTTTGTCTCCTTTTTTCCCACTTTCACATGTAAGGAGATATGAAATATCACTGGAGTCATTCACAGCATTTACAGCACATGGCAACTGAAAGATAACAGAATTCAGGGGGATCTGTGATGTCCAATCCACTAGGCTGCTTTAACTGATCACTGTATCAGATATTGTCAGTTAGAATCTTTCTGTAAGAGTGGCATCATGGACATTCAAGTTTGTAAAAATTTTCAAGCTTGGCTGAGCCCCGGTGGCATAGTGGTTGTGCGCGGGACTGTGGCCCACTGCGATGGAGGTTCAATTCCAGCTCCACGGAGCAAAGGCTGGGCCTCCTACTCCCACCACCTGAGGGCAGTGATGCCAAAAAAACAATTCAAGCTTTGCAACTTGCTATAATCCATTGTCAACATCATATTTTTGACAATATAAAATATAGTGATATATATTTGTATTCAAAAGATGAATCTATGATTTTGCATTTCCTTCATTTCCTTTCCCTTTCTTCTATGTTGGATTCTGTTATTCTTTGAAATTGCAAAAAAAGATTTTCACTAGTACTTGAGGTCACAGTATGATCGGCTTTAAAATATGAGAATTTCTGAATTAAAGGAACAACTTTAAATCCTTAATGTAAGATTTTAGCTGTTGAATTATAGTACATTTCTTCATTATGATTTCTATTGCATTTCTTTATTGAGTTAAGATTTTCTGGTTGTACTTAACCAATTAGGTGATCCTAAAAATTGTAAGATTTTGATTGAAAGTGAATTTGAACAAATTTTAAAATATATCAAATAGAGTAATTCTTTAGCCCCAGTAATGCAGCTGTGTTATTTTTAAACAATATGGTTTGGGGCAAAAACTTAAGCAGTTATCCTTAAAATGGAAGCATCCATTTTCACAAGACTATTCCAGTACTTAATCATTTGGTATCAGATAAGAGACTCCAGGAACCACTACATAAATCTATATTATAAGTAGTTGACTCATTTTTCAAATAGCTTGTAATTTATATCTATTGGGATATGATAATTATTCATGTTCTTCCACCTCAATTTGATATCTGAGCCAACTGAGATATAGTTTCAGTTATCAAACAGGTGAAGCTGAAAATTAGTGATGTCAAGATCATGGGTGAGGTCACTTGGGCTACTTCCTCCTCAATTCTCCCTCTATTCATCGTCAATCCACAGATCCTCCCCAAGGAAGTATAACAAAAAGAGGATGTCATGTTCACTTTGGGAAGAAAGTCCACAATGGAGTCATACTCTTCCCAGTCTCCACAATATGATAAGTTAGAACCTTGTCTTGGAGAGGAATGAAATGTGAATGCAAAGAAGACTCCTCTCTTTCCCCTCCAGCTATTCTGAAAAAGTAGAAGCTCTTCAATATATAGTGAAATACATTTAAGTTGAGAGAGAAAGGATCATTTCCTAAATTAGCATTTAAATATGACATTTCAGAACAATTTTGGTTTCAACTTAAAAAACTTTAGGATGATTATGAACTACATGACGTAAATTATTGACATGTACAGATTAAATTCCTAAGTGACAAAAAACTCTTTCCACAAACAAAGGGGGTTGGTGATAGGGCAAAACTTTCAAAAGTATTTATTCACAACAGCAGACCTACAATTTCCAGATTAATACATGTCATAATAAATCAAGGAAAGCATTAAAATAGTTAAGTATATGGTATTCCTGGACCACCATTCATTGAGTACCCACAAGAGAAGAGATCTGAAACAAAGTCGAACGATTGTCAGTTCTGTACCCTTGGGATATCTGTCATGTGTTTCTTCTCACCTTAGGGAATTTCAGTCTCAAATTCAAGGGCTACAGGTTAATTTGAGGCAAAACCCAGTTCGCTTAGTGAATTTCCCACCCTGAGTCCTTCTGGTGTGGTTTATGAATTGTGTGTCTCAAAAGCACAGAGTCTAAAGTCCTAGTAGTCTCTAATGCATGGTCTGGTTTAAAAAAGGCTGGATAGAAACAAAATCAAAGGTTTTCACTTAGGAACCTAGTACCAGGTATATTCTCCCCTTGGGTTAAGCATTTCTCCCAATGATATGTGTGTAGGGTGTTTTTCTCAGTTTTCCTACCAAGAGAAATGTAATCTCCTCCTCAAAGACATGTATTACACTCTCCCCCAATTTGGTTTTATTATCACCCAGGTAAGAGTGTCTCGTTTTATGGGATGACCATAGCACATGTTGTATGGCAGCAAGGCAATCATCTTCCTTTCTCTGTATCCTGAAAAACTGACCACAGCGGAGGTGCAATCTTCTAAGTGGTTTTTTGTAGAGGGGGTGCTCTCATCTTTAAGTAAGTGTGATCAGAATCTGTTAGTATGCATTACTGACTTATAATTATGTAAATTTAATCCAATGGGTCATAAAGGCCAGTATTTGACCAAAAAGCAAAACTCAGAAGTCAGGAAGGGGCAGGGAAGATGGATGAATGGAAACAGGGAATCCTGGGAGGAACTGGAAGGAGTGCTGTTGTTTGATGGGATAGTAACCAATGTGACAAAACAAAATAGGTATAAATGATTGAATGGAAATCAATCCATTCTGCACACTTCCATGCTAATTTTAAATTTTAAGTAGGTTAACTGTGATGATATAAATCATCTGGAAATCTCAAATATATGTCAAAGTTATCTCTTTCAGCTCCTTTTTACCTTAGATCATTCTTAAAGGTTAAACATAGGTGATTAGTGTCTTAAAATAGTTCACAAAATTTAGGAATGCCACTACCAATGTAGCCTAACATGAATACACATTTTAACTGGAAAATCACTAGCCACTCTTTGTCTTAATTTTTGCATGATATTGTAATACTGTTCCAAAATATACTGTATCAACTAAAAAGTAACAAAAGTCCAAGGCATTTTTTCACCCATACTGCAAGAACAAGTGACTCTCTCACATCTCTGAAAAATAGATAACCTGTGCTTGGGTTATGCAAAGTGAAAATGTTTTTGTATTATTAGCATTATCATTGACTTCACAATTGTCCCAGAGCCTTAGTGGGAAAGTGGTTAGTGAGGGGTTGTGCAGTGCCCGGTCATTTAAAACTACGGTGGTCATGTGCTTATGTTAATTTCATGATTGAGATGTAGGGGTGGAGTCTAGCCTATTAATCTGGAGATAACCATTGAGTAGCTAGTGAGATCTCTGTGTGGACATGGCTTTCTCCTGATAAGTCTGGGAAATCTCGCAATATTTCCCTCATGGAGATAAGAATCCTTCTTCCCAGTTGTTGGGAGTTAGTTTCAGAGATAACTAACTACGGACAAGACAAGATGACAGTGTCCAAGGAGCTGAAGGAGCTGGAGGAGAAGCTACACAACTTTGCCCTGATAAAACCAGCCCTCTGAAGCTGGAGAAGACACGTGGAGACCCCACCAGCACTGAGTTGCTTCTACCACCACTGGATGATGTTGATGGACCCTAAGCTCTTAAAGCAAGGAGCCATGGGGAGACCCCTGCTGGCGCCAGGACTCTGCACCCACTGGCCTGTCACTTCGTTAGTTGGAAGGAGACTTTATAGAATGATATCGGGCATATGGGCTAATATCAGACTTATGACATTGAACTCAACTGGGAAGAGATACTTTCTCATTGTCCCATTCCTCTTGCATATAAACCTTTCCCTTTTATGCATATGTGTGTCTATGAATTTATTTCTCTAGTCTACCTGGACTAACACAAAAACCATCTGCCATTCTGGGGGAGGAAGAGGAGACTTTCTACTCCCCACAGAGGCGGTTCCACCTTGCCTGATAGCATCTCTAAGCGCTTGAATGTAATCAGTGTAAATTAGGGATTTTTATGTGTGCTTGTTTGTTTGTTTCATAATCATTGTGCTACTCTGAGTAGACAAGAGAAACAAATCCATAGAAACCTGTAAGTGTATGAGAGAGTTTTACATAAAAGGTAATTGGGCATTAAGGAAGCATGCCAACCCAGTCCAGTCCAAGTCCGTAAGTCTGATCTAAGCCCGTATGTCTAATAACAATCTATACTGTCCTCCTCAGACTCATGAAACACACACAATGATGCTGAATCCAGAGCGATCACAGGTCAGTGGGTAGAAAGTCTTTGGATCCAGTGGCATTGTAAGCATCTCAGAACTTGCAGGGGTCTCTGGTGGCTCCTCTGGATCCAGAGGACTGATTGCAACAGGGAGGTCCATGTGGCTTCTCCAGCTCCCAGTGCTTAGTGTCAAGTGTCTTGTCAGTAG
>PVJH01035155.1:0-19955 GCA_004026705.1 Nesogale talazaci
CAGGAAGCCTGCTTTTAGTAAAGGATTTTTTTTTTAAATGAAAGAATTTTAGCTTTTATACTAACAAGACAGGCATTTGAAGAGTCTGGGGCCAGAAGGTGGCTTTTTGGTAAAAGAGTGAGTGACTCTTGAGCAACTTTTTCTAGGATCAAAAATCATTACTAAGCCTCTCCTCCCTTCTTTTACCTCGCCTCGTCAGTCTTTTCTGGGCTAAATGATGATCCTTGTTCCTTTCATCTCTTTTTCAATTGCACTATATGCCGGCCCTTGTATTGTTTCTGCAGTGCTAGTTCAAAGGAGTGCAGTTTTTCAGCGTTTCTCACAGCTGTCTTCTGGGTCACTGTTTTGTTAATGCGTTAGGCTCCATCTCTGCGTGTAGAAATGTGGTTCGGATGGGTTAAATTCACTGTCACATTATTCCACCACCACCCTTTTTTGGTTTTTGTTGTTGTTGCAGAAAATGTGTCTATTTGCTGTGTAAAGTTTATTAACATTTGAGTGGAACACTCTATACAGTTAAGTCTTGGGTTTCCACCCCTTTTAAACTACCATCCACGACGTCATTTAAACATTGTCTAACCAGAGTCCCCAAAAATAGAGCTACCCCCCAATCTTTAGTGGTGATGACCTATGCTCCTATGGTGCTGTGGTAGTCCCGGTAGACTAGAGAAACAAATCCTTGGAAACTCATGTGTATCAGAGAGTTTTTAATTTATATATTTATTTTGGTTTTTTTTTTGGGGGGGGGCATCACTGCCCTGGTGTGAGTAGGAAGCCCAGCCTTGCTTCTAGAGAGCTGCTGCTGGATTTGAACCGTCAACCCTGTGGGCTGCAGTCCTGCACACAGCCACTACACCACTGGGTCTCAGCCCGAGAGAGTTTTTTTGTTTTGTTTTGTTTTGTTTTTTGGGGGTCATCATTGCCCTCGGGTGGGAGTAGGAGATCCAGTCTTGCTGCTGTAGAGCTGCTGCTGGATTTGAGAGAGTTTTTTTTTTTATGGCATCACTGCCCTGGTGAGGTAGGAAGCCCAGCCTTGCTCCTGGAGAGCTGCTGCTGGATTTGAACTGTCAACCCTATGGGCCACAGTCCCGCACACAACCACTGCGCCACCAGAGCTCAGCCAAGAGAGTTTTTATAAAGGGTAATTGCACATGAAGAAAGCATCCCATCCCAGTCTAGCCCAAGCCCATGTGTCCGATGCCAGGCTCTTCAGATTCATGAAACACATTCAACGACACCAGATGTAGGCTGGCCACAGGCCAGTGGGTAGAAAGTCTTTGCATCCAGTGGGGTTGTAAGGCCCCCACATGGCTTCTCCAGGTCCCAGGGTGCTGGGTCTATCTGCCTAGTGCCATGTGCCTTTTCAGCAGAGCGTCTCCAAGGGAGTGAGCAGAGTCTCTCCCATCTCCAAGGAGGAAAAAACAGATTTCCCAGAATCCTCGGGAGAAAGCCAGACCCACACAGAGGCTTCATTGGCTCTGATTCGATTGACAAACTAGGCTCTCCCTTTAACTCATAATCCTCTCAAGTCTCAAATCGATACCAGATTACGTAACTATCACAGATGCCTAACCAGTTAAAAAAATGTTTTATTTAGATAATAAGACCAAAACCCACCTGACTACATACAGTCACTGCTAACTCACAGCGGCCCTATAGGACAGGGTGGAGCTGCCCCTGTGAGTGTCTGAGACTGTAACAGTTACATAAAGAGAGAGGCCAGTCTTTCTTCTGAGGAGCGGCTGGTGGCTTCAAACTGGTGATCTTGGAGTTAGCAGCCCAATGCATAATTGCTACACCAAATAGAATATGAACTATTAATGATACTATTGTGTAGCAGTAATATGAGCAGATAATAACATAAATATAAATAAGCATATTACTATCTATGTTTTCTTTTTAGACGGAAGAGATTTTTTGGGGGTGTTGAAAACTAACAACTGACTTTTTTTTTTGCGGGGGCATCACTGCCCTCTGGTGGTGGGAGTAGGAGGTCCAACCTTGCTCCTGAAGAGCTGCTGCTGGATTTGAACCTCCAACCCAGTGGGCCGCAGTTCCGCGTACAACCACTACGCCACGGGGGCTCAGTCCCAACTGACATTTCTTTAGCTTGCATAGATTTCTTCTTAAACAGTGTGAACTTCTAACCTTTGACAATCTGTGTTCACAAGATTGCATTCACCAGGATTTGGAGACTAAGGCCTCCCAGCTCCCAGCTTAAGTGTCTGATAGAATAATAGATGGCTGGATATGGACGCAGCAGTGAGGTACCTCCCCTAACACACTACACGCCACAACACACCGTCCTTCTAAGGGAAGGGAGCTTCTCTAAGAGGGCCCACCCTATTTCATGCAAATACCCTCCATTGCAAGCACAGTTCAGGCGGCATAGAGAGGTAGAATGGGTGATATATTTCTTCTTCTTCTTTTTTTAAGGGGCCTCAAAGCTCTTAAAATAAACCTTAAAAAATCTGGTGCTCAGAGCCTCTGCTCTGAAAGCAGACAAATTGCAATCCTGGTGCAGTAAGACTTTCCTTCTTTCCTCTGATCTTTCCCCATTTTTCTCTCTCAATTTATTTTAACATCCCCTTTCATGGTTTTACCTTTCTAGAAAGTCTATTCAGGCCTTCCTTGCTGGCTCCTGGCAGGAGGAGCAGCATGGCTTCCGGCCCTAATTTATGGTTTGCATTGGCTTCTTCATCCCCTCTCTCAGCTGCCCCAGTTCTTCATCCTCCAGTCTTCAGCCCCCCCAACCCCCCAGCGGAATGGACAGTGCTACTTGGAGTAGCATGTAGCTGTGGAATTTTGTGGCTTCAGAACTAACAGCCTAGTGATCTGAATTGGGGTGCCCTGGGGGTTTGGAGGCTGCTTTGTGCCTCTGCTGCTAGAGGAGGAGTTGGGGCTCTTTTACTTTATTTTTCTCTAAGTTTAGAGTTAATGCATATATCATTCCATAGTTCAATCACGTCAAGCAGAATAGTATGTACATAGAATTGTTCCCTCAGTCAATTTCCAAATATTCCTTTTATTTCTTGGTACTGGCCAGCTTCCAGCCCTGGTGAGCCCTGCTGCTGAGGGGGCAGGGGATCAGGTGATCCCCTGGGAGATCCCCAGGGAGAACTCTTTATCCTTGCTGATTGGAGACATTATCTTATGAAGTTCCAAAACAGCAGTTTCAGAGCAAGATGTCAGCTACTTTCCCTACCATTCCCATGGAACAAGTAGACCTTTCATTTGCATTAAAAAAAAAAAAAGATCTTTGGGGGTTCATTTGAAGAGTGCTAAAGCAACAATTAGGATTGAGCAAAGACAACTAATATGGAGCCAGAAATTTTTAATGAGAAGTTTATAAGATCAGAAGCTGCTGCTATATAATAAGTAGGAGTTTGGGCAGCTTTGTTCTCCTCTCACTTTATTCTTTTCCGTTTTGCATTATTTTTGGCTTTCTCCCCCGGACATGGGGATACTCTTGGTGGTAGGATGAAGATCTTTCTAATGACAGGTGGCTGAGATTCAGGCAGGTGGAGGGAGCAGGGATGGGCTGCCTACAAACTCTCAGAAAACTACACCCCTTGACACGGAGTTGAGTCCAACCGGTAGTGATCCTACATAGGGTTTTGATGACTGTGCGTCTACCTATAGGAGGGCAGGTAACTTCAGCTTTCTACTGCAGAGCGACTTGTGGGTTTGAGCTGCCGACTTCACGGTCAGCAGTCCAGTGCTTACCCAACAGCACCACCAGGGCGCCTATGAAAAACTCAACTCCCCGCCATCAAGGCCATTCCGACTCAGCAGTCCTGTAGGACAGAAGAGACCTGTCTGTGGGTTTCTGAGAGCAGAGAGCCGTATCCCTCTGGGTGGTTCACCTATACCACCAGGGCTTGTAAGGGCTCTTGGAGAGACTCTTCAATCTAAGGGTTTGGGTTCTCCTGGGGGAGGAGTAAACTTGCATGTATTTCTAACTTCATTTGTATGCCCTGGGGCATTAGGGACTGACTGCACTTTTGGATGATTCTCTTTGAGGAAATGAAGAAAGGGAGATATTTTTAGTTCTGAGACCAATTTTGCCAGTCTTTGAGAAGTTCAAGGCAAAAACGTATGGATATGTTTTTAATTAAGGACTTCTCTAGGTCACAATGGTAAGATTCCCCTTACACTTCAGGGAGGTGGTGCCATATGGTAGTGGAGGCCATGGACTTTGGAGTCTTATCTACTTTCTAATTCTGGCTCTGCCACAGACCAACTGTGTGACCTTGGGGCAGAAACCACTCAGTCTTCGCTTCCTCCCCTGCACTACTGGTACCCAGGACAGGGTTGTTCTGAGCCCAGTTGACAAGCCTAGGTCAGTCTCTCCATGCTAGCTGTAAGAACGATCCAAGGGTATTGCTTAAAAAGAAGAGCAAACCTTCGCTGGAGAAAAGCGAGTGGGAAGTTGCTAGGAGAACCTTGGAGGAAGTTACAGGGACGAAGAGGAGAGGGGAGAAATCTGATCAAACACAACTGTGTTAGGTTGCATCGCACATAAGAAAAGCAAAAACAAGGCTGAGCCCGGTGGCGTAAGGGGTTGAGTGCAGAACTGTGACCCCATGGGCTTGGCGGTTCAAATCCAGCGGCGGCTCTCAGGAGCGGCACTGGGTAGCGCCCACGATCACCAGAGGGCAGTGAAGCTGCACCCCCACCCCCCAAAAAAGAAAGAAAAACAAAAACAGAATAGTAACATATGTATAAGAAAGAGCTTTGTATGGAGGTAATTTTATATCGGGAAGGCCTTTTAGCCCAGTCCAACTCAAGTTCATGGATCGATGCGAACCAGAGCCCTCTTCAGACTCAGTAGTTAGAGGCTGATGGCGCAGAAAGGCGAGTCAGGAAATGGGAGGTCACAGGCCAGTGGTTGCAGAGTCATGTGGATCCAAGGTTGACGGGACCATAGCAGTGTGTTGACAACTTCCAGTTTGGTTCCCAGAGTCACTGGGCTGCCCTGGAGGCAGACACCACAGAATCCCAGCAAGGAGGGGTGGGTGAGGGGCCAGAGATTGCTGTTCCCAGTGTCTCTCATAAAAAGAAGGTATCATCAGGCTATCACCTGATACTCTGGACTCCATCGGTACCTCCACACAGGTATCATTAAGTTGGAATAAAATCTAACTACCATAAGAGCAAACAAACAAACAATGAACTCTGGATTCTCTAATGATAACTTTTGTTTTGCTGCATTTGTATGTTCTAAGGTTCCCCCTGTGCTCGTCCACCAAGGTGATTGATTGTTCTCTGAGGGACCTCAACCAGGTTCTGTTGGCCTCTCAGCGAAGACTTAATAGCTACAATGGCCTCTATTACAAAGGCATTATTTTTTTCTTTTTTTTTGGGGGGGGGGCATCACTGCCCTCAGGTGGTGGGAGTAGGAGACCCAGCCTTTGCTCCATGGAGCTGGAATCGAACCTCCATCCCAGTGGGCCGCAGTCCCGTGTACAACCACTACGCCACCGGGGCTCAGCCCTGCATTATTTTTTCTTAAAAAAAGTCATATTACTTTGTTTTTTCCCACTTGTATGTTGAAGTGTTATAAATAATCAAAGCTGGGCTATGTTAGTCGAAATATGTTTGAAAAGTTCCTTTTGGCATGTGGTGCCTTTGTCCTGCCAATGTGTCGGTGAGATGGTTTGTTAATTCTGGGATTGGGTAACCTGAGGTACATTTGCACCTGCATGCTCACACCAACTCTGGTCCCACAGGCCTTGGTGGTGGAGGGTCTCCTCTTGGCTCACTTCTTCTGTTCACAGGCGCTTCACTGTCCCTGAGAAGTTACCAAGTGGTGAATAGCACTGAGAAACAGTCCGTCTTGGGAGCTGGAGGGGAAATGGAAACTCTGCGCTGGTCAGGAACTTCTGGGCTGGTACTTCTCTCCAATATATCTATGGGAAGGAATAAATTGTGGCTGGGATGGAACAGAACGACAGAGGTCAAGAGCCTCTCAATGTCTTGGAAAGCAATTAATTGCAAACAAATACATTAGATGAAACCCTTTGACAGTTGGTTTTGCTCTCTCATAAAAGATGTTGGACTCAGACTCTCTCTCTTTTTAATTTAATATGTACACTAAGACGTTGGTTCAGATTCTGATAAAAGAAACCTTCACTGTGATGGTAAAAGAAAGAGAGGCTCGTCTGGGAACTGCAGCAGAGGGCTGTCCAATACCAATTGCATCAAGTGCCCAGAAGTCACTCACAATAGATCTGGCTTGGGTAGGTTTTAGGCAAGGAGAGAGAGAGGCTCCAGGTCTCAGGAGTAGACCTGGAGACAGAAAGCCTGGCTTTCGTATTGCTTGCTGAACATACTAATTTTTTTCTGACTACTGCAAAATTCTGTAGACTTAGTTCTTCAAACAGCAGAAATTTATCATCTCACAATTCTAGAAGTTAGAAGTCTGAAAATTGATACCATTGGGCTGAAATCACGGTTTAGGCAGGGCTGTACTTCCCCCGGAGCCTGCAGGGAAGAATCTGCTATTACCGCTCAGCTTCTGGTGGCTGCCAGCATTTTGGCAGTGGTCACATCTCTCTAGTTTCCACGGCCAACAGCTTACACTTCTCTTTCATCATTCTGTTATTGTCTTCTCTAGGTATCTCTTAATAAGGATGCTTGTATTCTCTCTCATAAAGAGAATACACTTGTTTTTGCTTTTAGTAACGTTCCCAGGGATCAATTGGAGCCTGATGTTTGGGGGCTATTCGGCTTACATCCTGGGTGCTCTTGGCCTTGTCATTTACACAATCAGTTTGGTCCTTCATGAAACAAAATGGCAATCATTTGTACTGAATTGCACGAGGCTTAAATGAAATCATGCCAGTTATGTAGTTGGTGCCTAGTACTTAGCAAGTATTATCTACTTAACATACATATAAATATTCAATTATCTTAAGAAAACTGCATTGTGAATTAGGTGAAGGCTTCCAGAGTAGATCATTAGTTGTACATTCAACAGCTCATACACATTTTGTTTCAGTTCATCTATTGCCATCCCCTCAATGTACCATCCCCTATTTACGTTCTTTCTGTGTTTCCTGTTTCTGAACTTTGCCCTTGGGAAATTGCTGTACCCCTTCTTTCCCCCTGATGAGGAGAGACCAATAGTTGCACCTCCATTATCCTAAAAATTTTTTTTTAATTTAACTTTTCATTGTGAATTAGGTTAGATCATCATTTTTATGTTCAGCAACTTGTCAAACTTCCCAATGGCTTGCCCTGTTTTCATAATTTCATTTTTGCTCATATCTCATTGGGAATTATCCTCCCCTTCACCCGTTAGCACCTATCTATTCACTAACCTATTGCTTCCCTTTTCCTCTCTTCCCCTCCTTCCTAACTATCAAAGGCTATTTCTTTTGATGAGAAAACTTTTTTCTTGATTATTCTCCATTATCTTGATTTTAATTCTCCCATTAACTTCTTGAAACCCCTTGTATGTTATGTTGTTACTTGCTGCTAAGTCAGCCCTCTGCTCATAGTGACCGCCACAGAGGAGACCTATCTCATAGGGTTTTCGTGGTTGTAATCTTTCGGGGAGAAGTTCACCAGGCCTCATGGAGTCTCTTAAGTGGGTTCAATGCTCAAACCTTTAGGTTAGCAATAAATTGCAGTTAGCTTTCAACACTCAGATTCTCTCTATATAAGGAAATCTATTTAAAAAGAGCTATAAAAAGTATTGTTATAAAATTGTAGAACCATTATGAAGCAAAACTATGAATATGTGAAGCTCTTATTTCCCAAGATAACCTCCATCCTGGGCCATGTGCTTCTGAAAGCAGTGTTTTTATCTCTAATCCTTCCCTCCAAATTTCTGTGCTCTTCAATTTGTACAAGCCAAAACAGCAGTTTGGCATCGGAGAGTAACTCGACTTAGGTTCCTTTTTAATTTTCTCTGAGTTTTGGACATGGCTGTAGGGTGGTTGGGAGTTTTTCAATGTTGCTACCCTCAAAGAATGATCAGGTGCTTTGTTGTGGGAAACAGTCTCTCGGTGCAGCTTTCTTGATCTTTTTTCTCACGAATGCAGTTTTAAATTTTCTTAAAACCACTTCATTTGAGATTAAGAAGGCAGATTTACCCAAGGATAAAGTTCAGAAGGATTGGGAAGGAAGGAGCAAAGGAAACAGGAAACAGTAATATAAGAAATGTTAGCGTTGTAAGGGTTACAGTGAATCATAGAAAACAAAATGTGTGTGAATTGTTGAGTGAAAAACTTATCTATGTAGACCTTTCCCTGATTCACAATGTAGCTACCCCCCATTTTTTTAACCTTCATCATAAGCCTCAATAATTACCCAGTTTTCAAGGACATCTATCCATTATATTAAAAATCACCACAGTCTTGTTCTCAAACAGTTTTTGGTTTTTTGGGCATCACTGCCCTTTGGTGGTGGGAGTAGGAGGCCCAGCCTTTGCTCCATGGAGCTGGAATTGAACCTCCATCCCAGTGGGCCGCAGTCCCGCGCACAACCACTACGCCACCGGGGCTCAGCCCCTCAGTTTTATTGGCATATAATTCACATATCACACAACTCAGAAGTTGAATCACATCAAGAGGAATTATACAGTCACCATCACAATCAGTTTTAGGATATTTTCTTCAATTTTGTACTCATTATTATTAGCTCCCCATTTCCTCTTAACATCCAACTGTCTCTAGATTTACCTGTCATGGATTTTGTATACAGAAAATCATTTAGAAACAAACAACAGCAGCAAACTAACAAGAATGACAAAGTAAAACAAAAAGCTTGATCAAAAAGAAAGAAAATATTAACAACTGGAATAAATTTAAATGGATCATAAGGAAGATCAAATGATAGGATGCTAAATTTTAACCCAACTGCATCTGCAACCACCCACTTCCAATGAAAGCAAGGCTATTCCTATCCCATGGTCAGAAGAAAATCCTGAGGGGCTTACTCCACATGTATTTCCCATTCACTTAAAAAAAAAAAACTCAAACAGTTTAAAACAATTCTAAAAGGATACCAAGTGATAAGATACTACATTCTTTTAAAAAAAAATTACATTCTCACCTAACTGCCTCTGCCATAATTGACTTTGCAATGCTTTCTTCTCTGATAAAGGGATACATCAGAGGCTAAGTCCACGTGTGGACCCTGCAAGTGGACCTGGGGCTTCTGAAAACCAGGTGTTCACAACTTAAGTGCTGCTATCGTTCCCTTCAAATCTGGATTATATTATTTACAATCCTTGGATCACACAGGCTGGTGTGCTTCTGACATGTGGACTTGGTTGATACCTTATTTAGATGGATGGTTGTTTGAGACCAAACAACCCAGACTATTAAAATCCCAGACTGTTCTTTTGGATAGTTTCTTCACCACACTTTTGTAATATCTATGAGGGGAGTTACCCCCCCCCCCCAAACTGGAATTACTCTGGGGGAGCAGAACTTTGGTAGTACACATTTTTTCCTGCTAGGTAAGCATCGAACAACTTGCTTTGAGTTAGTGCACCCACTGGCATTGCCTGGTTCTCTCTGGTCACAGTGAATTTGTTTTTGTAAAAGCAGTTTCTCTCAAGTCTTTTTTTGGGTGATAATTGATTTAAGGGAACAGTGTGCAGTTGTAAAGTTTTGTTTCCTGCTCAGGAAAAAGTTGCAGAAACACTTGGGATATTGAACATACCTTTCAAGGACAGCACTATGGGAAAAACTCAGGTGTACAAGTGGTTTTCTCATTTCACAAAAGGTGAAATGTCACTGGATGACAAACCTTGTTCTGGATGTCTGTCAACTTCCTTAATGAATAAAAATGTTGACTCAGTGCATTTGGAGTTCATTTCACCAGGTTAGACTGTTAATCAAGCTTTCTATTTAGAGCCGCAGTTCTCAACTTGTGGGTTACGACCCTTTTGGGGGCTGAACAGGCCTTTCACAGGTGTCACCCAATTCATAATAGTAGCAAAATTACAGCTATGAAGTAGCAACAAATAATTTTATGGTTGGGGGTCACCACAACATAAGGAACTGTATTAAAGGGTCATGACATCAGAGACGTTGAGAACTACTGATTTAGAGAACTACTGAAAAGATTACTTAACAGTGTACCACAAAAGCCTGATTTGTGACAGAAGGGGGCTGGTTTTGCTACCACGACAACACACAGCCATCTCAGTGTGCCAATTTTTGGCAAAAATCCATGCCTCTCCTGCCCCACACACCTTCCTCACCTCACCTCACCTGGCTCCTTGTGACTTCTTTGTGTTTCCATGAATGAAGAGGGACATGAAAGGACAGCGATTTGATGACATGGAAGGGGTGAAGAAAATGAGGAAGGTGAAATCCAAACAGATAAGTTTGAAAAATGTTTCCAAGAATAGAACAACAGATTTGACAAATTAAGTGTAAAGGAAAGTACATTGAAAGCAATAAGGTTGTTTTGTAAAAAAAAAAAAAAAATCTACATAACTTTGAAAACTATATCAAAGGGTACCCCCTTGTATATCTTCAGTGATCTCTTTATGAGTCAAGCATCAAGCAGAGGCATGACATAAGAAGTAATTGTTCTCAGTTTTGTTTTTTTTTTGCATCATTGCCCTCTGGTGGGAGTGGGAGGCCCAGCCTTTGTTCTTAGATTTAGGCTAGAATTAAGTGCAGGCCCTAAATCCATTCACACCGCCATCGTTTTTATATGTCTCTGATTCACCTTAATGTGACTGAATTTTAAGGGGGACATCATTGACTGGGGGGGCGGAGTGGGGGGTGTTCTTGATTAAAAATTTGGTCTATATGGAGCAATAAAAATTTTCATGGAATGCAAAAATAGTATTGTAATATATTTATTTGAATTTTAAAACACCGCGGGACATTGTTAAATTATAACAAAGCGGGACGTCTGGTCACTTTACCTTAGAGACAACATTGTCATTTACTGTGTGAAAACATCACTCACCCCCTGAAGCATCGCTTCCCCTGCCATCATGTCCCTGTAGGGCAGAGTAGAACTGCCCCCTCTGCGTCTCCGAGTGTGTTCTAAGCCACCTGCCGCTCCCTGGGAGAAGACGAGGCTTTCTGTCTTCATCAAGAACTGCAGTTTAGAGGCCCACAGAGCAGTTCCGCTATAGTCTATTGAGTCACTTTGAGTTGGAGCCGACTTGGTGGCAGTGAGAGGAGAGAGGAGAAGATCCTCTCAGAAGCTGCTGCGACTGGGTGTCCTCCTCTATTACTCAGGGTCACTGAGTTGGAACTGATGCACTGGCACGTTGCTTTTATTTGCCATCTTCTGAAGGAAGGGAATGAGTTCTTTATAAGATTATTCTCCCACCCCTCACCTATGTCTCCTTAGCCTCAGGTTCTCCGACCATTCCCCTTCATGGTCAGCTGACATGCAAGGGGCCATGAGGACACCAGGGCCATCCTCTTACCAGGCCCTTGCCGTGGCCTCTTTGGAGTAGGATTTCCCCCTTCAGAAGTTAGAACTTGGCTCTTCTGTGTACATTTAGGAAGGCGCTCGGACTCTGGGATTCCTCCCATTTGCCATTTAAGACCGTTTGCTGTGTTGCTGCTTTTCTATAGATAATTGTAACTTCATAATGAAGGATGGAAGAATATTATTTTTGCAGTGGCATTTAGTATCCGATAGCTATTAGCCAAAAGGTACGTGTCCCCAGTGAGATACTGCAAATACATTTTATCTGTTCTATTACCTGCTGTTTCATGAACACATCCCTGAAGCATTTTAATCTTGTTTTTCATACTTGTCTTCTAGTGAGGAATTGTTCTGATTTGCAACTTTGGGGGATAATTACTATGTTCACTAATTTCTGTTCTTTTCTTCCCCTCCGTTTATTACTGGTTCCTTGAGAGAGAAAAATTTCCCTAAATCTACACTAACGGGAGACAAGTCACTTGATTAAAAGAGTGTTTTACAACACTGATTTCTCTGGCTCCCTTGGCACAGGGATGGGAGGGGCTGTGTCAGCATCTCCTTAGCTAAGGTGAAGGTATCCCTGGTCTGGACTAAGATGAATAAGAGGCTTCTGAGGAGCTTTGTCCCTTTTGTTTTTGCAGCGTGGTATTCCTGGGTTGGGAGCAGGAGAAACTTAAATGGTTTCCTTCCTATTGCTGAGCCAGTCATAGATATGAGTTGAGTATGTGTTATGTACAGGAGGGCATTATGTGTAGTATGGGAAGGGGGCATGTTTAATTTGGCTCATTGAGGTGCTTAGAATGTATTTCTTTAAAAGAATATATGGCTGGATAGAGAAGGGACCTAAGCAGTTAGAGGCTGAAGAGCAGACCAAGGGTTTGATACCTGGGGTATAGCAGAACATCGTAGCCTCTTTAGAAATTTAACAGAATTAGGAGTATACTTGTGGGGCTCATGATTCCATAGTGTTTGTACATCTGCAGAAGGAAAGAGTAGAGGTTGGCTAGGTTGATGACCTCTTGATACTTGGTCTTGTGATCCCCCTCCCCCTTTGTGCTATAGACTGGAAGTATTGCCATACATATGTGTTCTGTGCAAGTACAGATGCTTTATAACTACAAAGTGATCATCTAAGACAGAAAATAGCAGTTTGGACAGGTTCGCTCAGGATGAGACCGTGTGAGTGGGATGCCTGTGAAAAGATGAGAAGGAAGAAGGCAGAGAAAGGATTTGGATGAATTTAGAACAGAAGTCCAACTTCAAAACCAAACTCAACTGCCATGCAGTTGTTTCTGACTCACAGAGAAGTCTAGCTTAGATAAATCTAATTTGGACTAGAAAACAGGAAAGAGCACAGGAGGGAGTTTTGTCTGTGTAATGGGATGGTTCAGAGTATAGTTTTTAGGCTGGCTTAGTGGTGGAAGGGAGGAACCAGAAGAATGGCTTTACTCTGAAGCTTCTTTGTCATGTATCCTCCCGTTGTTACACTTGTACATCATATGACAAATGTTTTTTATATACTCTTCTCCTAGAAGTCAGGAGAGGGAATTTGATCATTCTTGCTCCACAGATATGTGAGGTTGATGCCTTAGCTCATGGTTTAGTTTCCATAAGGACTCTAAAATGGGAGGGGCTAGGCATGGGGTGGGTGTTGTGAATTGAGGTAGAACAGAGAAGCTAACCTGAACACAGACTCTGACTCATACCCCAAGGATATTGTACATAGATTACCTTTTCTGTGTCAATCAACAAGCTGGCTGGGGACAAGAAACATGATTTCTGTCCTTTTCATGCTTAAAGGCCTTGAGGGGAAGAAAGACAATCTAACTAAAGAAGTGTTCCGAGTGTTGTGTGCAGGGAAGAGCAGGGTGTGGGGCAGCTCCTCATCTGGTCAGGTGGGTAGGGTTGTGTCTTGTAAAACTGGGATGCGCTGAAATTTTCCAGTTACAAAGATGGGGAAACATTGTTCTAAGCAATATGAAAGACACGTGCAAAGAGCTGGCAGTGTGCCTTAGAGCCTGGGGTGGGAAGACGGCTGGTGGGGCAGGGGAAGGGGACCTTCTATTAGCCAACTCTAAGCTGAGAGAAGATAGAAATGAAGCTGGAGAGCTAGTTATGAAATGCTGCTTTTATCATGATGGCCTAGAAAACCCTTGATTGTTTTCAAGCAGAGGACGATAGGATTGAATTCATGTTCTGGCTATAGAATAATTCGTTTAACATTTAATCAAGCAGTGCACTTGTAATTTGCTGATCTTTTACCTCAAGATCCTTTGACATGGCCACAGTCTGCCCACTTGCTCTCCATCATTGAGTGGGGAGCGTGGAGCGTGTTGGACAGTGGAGACTGCCAAAGGCCTGCGTCCCTGCTGTTAGATCTCAGACCCAGAGCCGGAGGCTGCCTTGCTGAGCTCCTGAGTCCTTCAGAACCTGGGCTGCCTTGCTGCCTCTTACCCAGAAGCCCTTCAGAGCAGCTTAACATTCCTCCGTCGCTGTGCCTACCTCCGCTCAGTGCTCTCTACAAATTGAAAAATTTTATGACAATGTCAAATCAGTGGGAAAAGTTTTGAAAAGTAAGATTGAGAAATAAAGACCTTACCTTTTCTCCCTGCAAGGGAATTTGAAAAATAGAGAAATTCTAAGTTATATGTTAAATATCCTTGGGGTTTCCTTTCCATCTCTTTTGAAAGTTTTTTTTTTTTCTTCCCCATTAACCAAAAATCTGACAGAGACGCTTGTGGGCAGATAATTCCTTTTGGCTGGAGCTTAAGCTCCACGTTGTGAGCTTTTTAATTTTCTTTCCTTGGCGGTGGGTTGGGCTCCAGCTGTGCCGTCGCCAGAACTCGGCCCAGCCCTGTTGCTGGGCAAGTTATCTCTGTGGATCTATGTTTTCTCCTTGTACCTACCTAATGAAAGCCAAATTAAATCAATTTTTAATCAAGTAGATGAATGACGGGTTTTTCTTTAGAAAAGAAAACCGCTAGCTCCCTAAAGCACTGGATACAATAAAAAGTGAAGTTTTTATTTGCATGTGTGTCATTAGGCAGGGCTTTAAAATGTCAGGAACACCAGCAGGGTTGTTAAAGTAGTTATTTGGGAAGATGCTATGCCAGGACTGCTCTCTCTTCTCTTTCGTAGCTTGTGTGGGCCTGCACGCTCCTCCCCGGCACCTGGCTCCGATAGGGAGAGTGGGTGAATGAATGAAGGGGTGATGTTGAGCAGGGCTGCCTTTCTCTCCCGTTCCTTTTCCTCAGCCTGCTCTTTATTTGTCTACCCGTGGGATATTCATTCATCAAACATTTATTCCTGGTGAGGGCCGGTGATAGGGCGAAGGGAAAGTTTATTTGCCTAGAGGTGGGGAAGCATAGCTAAAGCCTTCTTCCTCAAAATCAAAGTTTTGGGAAATTTGAGGGGGCTTCAAAATGTTCATAGAAAAATGGAATGTTTGAATTCCCTTAAAAAAACAAAAACAAACCCCAAACAGTTTTGAAACCTCCTGAAGGTTTCCAAGCTAATGACAACACAAGTGTTATTGTTGTCTGTTAGTTCCCATAGCGACCCTCTGCACAACAAGGAAACACTGCCCAGTGATGCATGATCCTTTCAACTGTTCCTATGCTTCAGCCCTTTGTCGCAGCCACTGTGTCAGTCCGCCTCTGCAGACTTTCCTCTTTCACCTCCTTGAATTCCCCAAACACACGTCTAGGGACCGACTGGTTGGTCCTGACAGCATGGCCAAAGTATGTAACATGGAGTCTGGCCATCCTGGCCGCTAAGGAGCACTCTGGCCTTACTTCTAACACAGACTGGTTTGTCCTTTTGGCCGTCCCTGGTACTTTCAATATTCTTTGCCAGCACCACAATGAAAACGGACCAATTTTTCATCAGCTTTTCTTATTCAGTGTACAGCTTTCACAAGGCTACGAGGCAATTGCAAATACCATGGCTGGGGGCAGGCACACCTTAGCCCTCAAAGTAGCATCCTTATTTTTCAATACTGTAAAGAGGTCCCCTGCAGCCGGTTTTCTTAATGCAAGGGATCTTTTGATCTCTCGACTACTGCATCCCTGAGCATTGCTTGTAGATCCAAGCATTGCAAAATCCTTGACGACTTCATTTCCCCCCCATATTATAATGCTGCCTATCGGTCCAGTTGTGAGGACTTTGGTGGTATTTACATTGAATTGTAATCCACACTGATGACTACAATCCTTGATTATTATCAACACGTCCTCCTCACTGTCAGCAAGCAAGGGTTTGTCATCTACATACCACAGGTTGCTAATAAGCCTTCCTCCAATTCTGATGTCATGTTCTTTTTCATTTGATTCAGGTTCTCTGATTATTTGCTCGGATATAAATTGCATAAATATGGTGAGAAGATACGACCCTGATGCACACCTTTCCTGATTTTAAACCATGTAGTCTTCCCTTGTTCTGTTCAGACAACTGTCTCTTGATGTGAGGAGAGATCATGGATAAGCATAATGACATGTCCTGGCATTCCCGTTCCTCTCAAAGCTGCCCATAGTTTGTTGTGATCCACACGATTAAATGCCTTTGCATAGTTAATAGCACAAGTAAACATCTTGTAAGCTCTGCTCTGAGCCTAGATCCATCTGGCATCAGCCAATGATGTGTTAGTCCGGGTAAACTAGAGAAACAAAATCATAGACACACATATGGATATAAGGAAAAGGTTTATATACAAGAGGAATGGGACATTGAAAAAGCATTCCACCCCAGTCCAGTTCAAAGTCATAAGTCCTATATTAGCCCATATGCCCGATACCAGTCTATAAAGTCTTCTTCCGACTCATGAAGTTACAGGCCGGTGGGTGCAGAGGCCCCGTGCCAGCAGGGGTCTCCCCATGGCTCCTCGCTTCCAGGCCTCAGGGCCATCAACAACATTCAGTGGTGGTAAAAGCAACTCAGCACTGGCAAGGGTCTCCACATGGTTTCTCCAGCTTCAGAAATCTGGTTCTATCAGGGTAAGGCCATGTAGCTTCTCCTCTGGCTTCTCCAGCTCCTCGGGTGCTGCCATCTTGTCTTGTCCATAATTCATCATCTCTGAGACTACTCCCAACAACTGGGAGATAGCTTCTCATCTCCAAGAGGGAAATATCGCGAGGCTTCCCAGAAGTCTCAGGAGAGAGCCATGCCCACACGGAGGCCTCATCGGCTACTCAATGGCTATCTCCAGATTAACAGGCCAGACTCCACCCCTACATCTCAATCATGAAATTGACATAAGCACATGACTGCCACAAATGATATCCCTTGTTCCAAGTTCTTTTCTGAATCTGGCCTAAACTTGTTAATGTACTGCTGCAACCATTGTTGGATAATCTTCTGCAGCATTTTAGTTGAATGTGATCGTAATGATACTGTTCTATAATTTGTGCATTCTGCTGGGTCATCTTTCTTTGGAATAGTTACAAATATGGATCTCTTGCAGTCGATTGGCCAAGAAGTTGTCTTCCATATTTCCTGCCATTAACAAGTGAGTGCTTCTGGTGCTTCATCAACTTGTTGAAACATTCCAATTCATATTCCATCAATTCCTGGAGTCTTGTTTTTTGCTAATGCTTTCAGTGCAGCTTGAACTTGAAGGTAGAGACCTTCAATACCATTGGTTCTTGTTCATTGCAACCTCCCAAAGTGGTGGAATGTTGACTAATTCTTTTGGTACAGTGACTCTGTTGGTTCCATCCTCTTTCATTTTTTTGGGGAGGAGGGGAGGAGAATCACTGTCCTCTGATGGTGGGAGTAGGAGGCCCAGCCTTTGCTCCTGTGGAGCCGCTGCTGGAATTGAATCTCCATCCCAGTGGGCCACAGTCCCGCGCACAACCACTATGCTACCAGGGCTCAGCCCAGTTTCATCCTCTTTGAATACATCATTCAATGTTCTGCCCTTATAATCTTTCTTTTGTTTTTTTTGCATCACTGCTCTCCGGTGGTGGGAGTAGGAGGCCCAGCCCCACTGCTGGAATTGAACCTCCGTCCCAGTGGGCCGCCGTCCTGCGCACAACCACTACGCCACCGGGGCTCAGCCCCTTATAATCTTTCAATATTACAACTTGAGGTTTGAATTTTTTAATTTATTTTATTTTTTTAAATTAAATACTTTTATTGGGGGATCTTGCATCACCCATCACAATCCATACTTCATCCATGGTGTCAAGCACATTTGTACATATGCTGCTATCATCATTTTCAAAGCATTTTCTTTCTACTTGAGCACTTGATATACGCTCATTTTTCTGACTCTCCCCTTCCCCCTCCCTCTCTCCCTCATGATCCCTTGATAAGCTATAGATTATTACTTTCATATTCTTACATCGTTCTCTGTCGCTCTTCACCCACTTTTCTGTTTGCCTACCTGGGAGGGGATTATAGATTGATTCTTGTGGTTTATTTCCCCCTCCCCCCCATCTTCCCCTTATCCTCCTGGTATCTCTATTCTCATTGTTAGCCCTGAGGGATTTATCTATCCTGGATTCCCGTGTTTCCTGCTCTTATCTGTAGAATTGTACATGTTTTGTTCTAATCCCATTTCTAAGGTAGAATTGAGGTCATGATAGTGGGGGAAAGAAAGCATTAAGAACTAGAGGAAATTTGTGTGTTTCATCAATGCTATACTGCACTCTGACTGGCTCATCTCATCCTTGTTACCCTTCTGTGAGGGGATATTCCATGCTACACCCCTTCCCCACCCCCCAATTAACATTGGGTATGATTTTGTTCTGGGTCTTAAATGCCTGATAGCTGATCCCATTGACACTTCATGATCACACAGGCAGGTGTGCTTCTTCCACATGGGCTTTGCTGCTTCTCAATCAAATGGCCACTTGTTTACCTTCAATCCTTTAAGACCCCATATGCTGTATCTTTTGATAGCCGGGCACTATCAGCTTTCTTCACCACATTTGCTTGTACATCATTTTGTCTTCAGCAATCCTGTCAGGGAAGGTGAGTACCACAGAATGCTAGATTATTAGAACAAAGTATTCTTGTGTTGAAGGAGTACTTGAGAAGAGGCCCAATGTCCACCTGCAGCCTTAATTCTTAACATATAGATATAAGTACATAGATCTATTTCCCACTCATTATATATAAATATATTTACATATGTACATGCCTGTATTTAGGCCTCTATAAGTGTCCTTTGCCTCCTGGTTCTTCCCCTATTTCCTTTTGTCCCACCGTCATGTTCGGCCTTCATTTGAATTTAGTAATTCCTCGTTGCTATGTTGCCCTTGACTAAGCCCTTCTAGGGCTAAGCACCCTTCTAGGCATCCTGCACCCTTCTCTCCATTGATTTTAGTTCACTTGTAATTCCTGGTCCCTGAGTTGGCCATTCCTACCTCCACCCCTTCCTTTCTCCTTCAAGGGGATATGGAAGGCTTGATTTTTTTCTTGAGGTTCTTCCATTTAAGCTAAGAATATTCTTCCTTTTTTTGGTTTTTTAACTCTGGGTCTTTGCATATTTCATTATAATATTTTGTCCTGTCTTCTTTAGTTGCCCGTTGGAAATATTTAGTCAGCTCTTTGACTTCCTAATTTCTTCCATTTGTCTTAGTTACTCTGGTTCAGAGCAAGTTTCAGAGTCTCTTCAGACATCCAGTTTGATCTTTTCTTTACTGTCTTTTTAATGACCTGTTGCTTTCTTCAGGAATGATCTTCTTGATGCCCTCCCACAACTCCCGTGATTAGTGTTCAGTGCAGAAAATCTGTTATTGAAATTCAAGTGGGACATCACCAAAGTTGTATTTTGTCTCGCATGAACTTGTCTTAATTTTCTTCAACTTCAATCTGAACTTACATATGAGCAATTGATGGTCTTGTTCCCCAGTCAGTCTGGCCTGGTTTTAGCTGCTGATATTGAGCTTCTTTATTGTCGCTTCCCACAGACGTAGTCAATTTTATTTGTGTGTTGTCTGTAGAATTCCATGTGTACAGTCACCATTTGTGTTGAAAAAGGTATTTGCTATGGACAAGTTCCTGGTGTTGCAAAATTCTACCATGAGGCTCCAGCTTTGTTTCTATCACTAAGGTCATATTTTCCAACTCCTCTTCCTTCCTCTTTATTTCCTACTTTTGCACTACAGTCACCAATAACTATTGCTGCATCTTGATTAATTATTATAATCAATTTCTGACTGAAGATGTTGGTAGAATTCTTCAATTTATTTCTCTCCAGGTTTCTTGGTTGGTGCAGAAATGTGAATACTAGTTATATTGATCAGATATCCTTGGAGGTAGATAGATATAATCCTATCACAGACAGCATTGTCCTTCAGGATAGAACTTGAAATGTCCTTTTTGATAATAAATGCAATGCTATTCATACTGGTTTTGTCATGTCTGACATAGTAAATTGTTTTTATTCCAAATGGCCAAAGTCAGTTCATTTAGAGAGCTAAGGCTCCCTACTGCCTAGGATATAGATCTTTATGTCTTCCATTTCATCTTTGACAACTTACACTTTTCCTAGACTCATACTTCATCTATTCCAAGATCCAATTTTTTTT